>JBAJNP010003648.1:0-38147 GCA_036877545.1 Yasuhikotakia modesta | reverse complement strand
TGTGAGATTACTGGGGTCTTTATCACAGCATATAAAAAAAGCTTAAATCTTTCTTACATGTAAAATCATAAACATTTCTATTTATTACTTTTCAGACAGTCAATCTATAGTGTTTTTAAATGTATGTATACCACAGTATTTCTACATTTTCTACATAATAGCTATTTCAGTCATTTAGTAACTAATTTTAAAATTCATCTGATTCAGACTCCACAGAATCCCACAGCGATTTACAAATGCATCTAATTCATTTCCAGCTACACAGTCCCCCAAATTATAACAATTTCCTGTCTCGTGTGTTGGCTTGATTCAGATTAGTCTTTGTTTGATGCTGAATTGGCCTACTCTCCTACTTTATATTCTGTAATTAACATATGCAAATAGTCACCTTGGAGACATGATTAGGTAAATGTGTGCAGATGTGACACTGAATGTGCATTGCATGAGCAAGCTGATCGTATTAATAAACAAATTCCCTCTCTCTCCTTTATTCTACATACATGTCAATCAAATGTAGTAGGACCAATTTATATTAATATATGCTATACATTTTCATTAAAGCCAAAAATTAACATTGTTTTTCTTTAACCTAGCTTAAATCCACATTTAACAATAAACACAAATCTAAATTAAAGTGGCCAACATTTAGGTACATTTTCTTTGTCTGAACATATTACTTGTAGTAAGGAAAGAGAATGATTTGCTTTTTTGATTACAGTACAATTGTCATATCTGTTTATCTGCAGACTGTCTGATTGTGGACAAAGACCACTTGGTAACCATGGCAACTTGCCAAATTATTATGGATCACTGCAAAAAATTTGAAATTATATTCTATAAGCCCTGCCACAGTTTTGTGCAAAGACGGCTCTCTCTGGAGGCAAGATGAGTTTAATAAAGTTACATTTGTGTATGCTTTGAAATGTCCAGGGAGTAAACAAATTTTCAAAGTTAAGGATGATCCCAAAAGACCCTGTTGCTAGATTGCCCCCAAAATCAGTTCAAGTTTCTTCTTCAAACAAAAAAAATAAACTTAAACTGACTTTAAGATGCTCAATCCCTTCAAGGACTACATGCCTCAGAATAGGGGATAAATCAGGCTTAGGGGTCCCAGGATGCTCTGCTGTCAGTTTAACCCAGTGGTCCTGTCATGCTCCAGCTCCCTAATCAGCCCTTCTGGTCAAAGATCAAATGGTGCCCCCCGGGGTGAAAGAGCTGGTCTGCTCAGGTCTGTGCATTAATCACATTCAACACACAACGGATAAAATCAGAATAAAGGGGCCAGTGAAGCTCCTCTCTGTTCCTGTTGGACAGACAGGGGACGCTTGAAAGCTTTACATGCAGAAAGCAACAAAGTGACATTGGGCTGATTATGGAGTTGAAATGGAATAAAGTACCCTAATCCTCAGTTAATGGACTGAAGAGAAGGCCACACACACCTGCGGAGAATGGCTGTCTTCTCTGAATGACCTTCGTGCGGTTGTCCAGGGGAACACAAACACATTCTAAACACATTGTAACTGCACTCTATATCCATCCATCTGTCTGTGTGTCAATTTGAAGTTGTGACAATCTTTAAAAATTGCCTTTGTAGATTTATCATTTTGCCTGTTATAATATGTTTGAATCTAAAATTACTGTGTCTAGTATCTTTCCTAAACAGTCAGTGGGATCAGAACTGAGAGGTCCAAAAAATAGTCTCATTTATTTCACTTTGGTTACAGATTGGGTCATTTAAACTAGTGTGACCTCCAGGTGGATATTTCCCAAGCTTGCTTTTAAGTAATGGTTGTTTTAATTCAGAATGGTTTGCAACTATATATATATTTGCAATTTGCATAAGAGTATTGCATAACTCTACATAACTCTATAATCTTCTCTCTCTGTCTGTCTCCTTTCAGCTCACTCTTTATTTTACCCTGATGCATTCATGTCACACAGGCTTGTGTGATTGATATAAGCCTGCCAGTCTGTAGCCTGTTGCTAATTTTAGTCCAGGCACCCCCTCTCTCTATCTGTCCATCACCTGGGGAGCACAGTGGTAGCAGTAGATAAATTGAGTTCCTGCCCCAGAATCCATCTTCTAACAGCATCCAGTAAAGTTGGTCATCTGTATGACATGCGTGTGCTCATGTGAGTGATGCAGTGTGTTGTATTCCACAGGGCTGTCTATAAAAATAGTTATCGGCAAACTGGCAATGAACAGAGAAGAAAAGACAGCAGCTTAGTTCTGCTTTCTTCTTAGCATGCTAATTTTACCCACCCCACCCTTTCTGCTGTACAAGCTATAAATACAGATTATGTGGGTTTGCAAAATAACAGATAACATCAAATAGCAAATATGGCCAGATGGACGAATTTAAGGTGAGATATATAAAGCAGGCTAGATATTCATATAACCTCAGACTCAATTATATAGGTTACAGAGCACTTTACCCTGTTCAGTCTTTCACCTTACCGCTGCCATTTCTGTCAAACATGATTAATATTCCAATGTCCTCATGCAAATTTACCCAAATAGGGTTGGTATGATTGGTGCAGCAGTGGTAACGGGTGTCAGAGGAGACCATTTAGTGAGCTCATACATATGCATGAGCTAATTCATTTATCAGCTTGGCTGCAGTTCATCGGTGGATCTGCATTTAAGAATAAATATGCAAAGGTTTTTAATTTTCATGAAAAACTAAAGAAGTGAAAATGGACTTCGGCTACATGGATGATATGAATTGACCACCTGTCTTTAATTAAGAAGAGACGACCTGGACAGGAGAGTGTAAAGGAAAACAACAACACCAAAACCTAGTGAGGTAGTGAGCATAAAACATCACAAACAACAAACAGATATCAGTAAAATATAAAATATAACACCAAAATTAATTTTCTTCTGCTCAACAGTTTTGTTTTTGTGTGTGTGTTTATGGTTTTACAGTAGTGTGGCACTGGCACATTGCTTACACACACTGATTACATCAAACTCTATTGAGGAGCTGACCATGTAGTGCATTTCAAATTTGTACTTTTCATAATGGTCAAGATGCTACCTTAAGATGCAGTTATCAGGCAACACACTATAATGCTGAGAAAAACATTAAATTATCCAGAGCTGGCTTGCTGTCCGTAGCTGGTTTAAGTTTGTATTACTGGTCTCACAACCTAATTAAACCAGCTTATCTTAACCATACTGAGAGACCAGCTCACAAGCAAAACAGCTAAAGTGTTTTTAAACATGGCAGGTATGTGCTTGTTTGTGTTTGTGTGTGTGTGTGTGTGTGAGAGAGAGAGAGAGAGAGAGAGAGAGAGAGAGAGAGAGAGAGAGAGGAGAGGAAGAAAAGGAGACCCTGAGGGAAAGTACAGAATCAAGGACAGTGAGAAGGAACATTTGTGCAAATCAGATCCAAGTCCCAGTGATGAAGGTCTGCAACAAGAACCACCACAGTACATGCTGAAGTACTGCTGATGGATCACAGCTGTCTTTTTCTGCAGCTTTTTGTGTCTTTTCTGAAAGCACCTGACTGATGCATTGTAATTATGCAACATCACAAGCTCATCTAGCAGAATCTCAGTGCTTGCTGTTTTGGTGGAACTAATGCATGTTCTATTATCTGGATTGCCTTTAGGAAATTAAAGCAGCAGTAATGCTTTCATGTCAAACATTTCTATGTAAATATTGAGGTCAGGCAGATGGCTGGTTAAAGGTTTTAACAGGTATACAGGTATTGCTGCATTGAAACGGCATTGCTGCGTGATATAGGCCTATGCGAAAACAAAAAATAACAAACATGTTTCTGCTAAGCAGTAATGACATTAAATTGGATTACAAAGTTGCTGCTTCTCAGATGTTTCTCCAATGTCTCTAGAAGAGATTTAGAAGAGATCTCCAGTATATCTCTGAGACAGTGATTGGCTGGTGTTATTATTTTTAATACCATTTCCAGCAGTGCCTGTGACACTCCAAGCTTTAATGCCAGGGTTACATTTAATTACAGACCGAGTTTCCCCACACATGACATTTTCTCTCCCTCATGGAAAGAAAATTAATTGCATGAAGCTTAAAGCTCATTACAAGGTTTATCCTGCCCAGAGCCATGCTTATCGCTGTCTATAATAATGAAGTATCCCGTAAACCCCAGAATGATTGATATGAAGAATTCATTATGTTTTGTGGAATGTCGACATATAAGCTGAGAATGGATCTACTTGTATGCGCAGACAATATTCTGTGTGAGGAAACCAAGATCTGCATTGCTGATTTCATAAATCTTTTGTCAGCACGCAGGTCGAGTTGTCCTTTTATTTTCTTTGTCATTTCCTCTTCATGTATATTTTGCAGACAGTATATGGTACTACACATTAAAATGAGGATAAATGCAAATAAATCTCAAAGGGTGATTTCAGCAGAGGTCCCTCAATACCACTCAGTCCTGCAGAGGAAGCCCTGCATTAATGAGTGTGTGTTGAGGTGCCATTGAAGATGTAACCAGGTGAACAATGAATTAATACTTTCACGGGCAAAACCAACTTAGCATTGTTACAGAATCTAATACACTCTTGTGTCTTTAATTTTATGCTTACAAACATGCAACAGAGTTGCTGCACAAACATGCGCTGAAGTAAAAAAGTGACAAATAGATTTATTAAATTTTAAATTGATTTTTATTTTAGAAGAGATTAGTTTAGATTATTGAGAGATTAATTTAAAGATCACCTTACCTCACTGAAAACTAAATGGTTTACACAAAAGTGATGACAGAAATCTGTTGAAACGACCTGCTTAATCTGTGGATTCCAGAATGCCTGAGCTTTGACCAATCTAATCTCTATAACTGTGTCTTTATGACACCACTGATTTAAATTTTCTTAACGAGGCCGTCTTCACCACTCAGCCTGCTTGGATTTACCATATACTGATTGGATATGACGGGTACGCAGTGGTGAACTTTTGGGCTGACAGCTCTGTTTGTGTGCGGACAGGTGGCTCCACTACCCCAGCAGGAGAAGAACACTTTGCAAAGCCTTCATCTGGAAAAAGCTGCTGTTTCCCACGGCAACATTACCCCATTCCTGAAAACATCCAGTGGCCATGCAGATCAGGTTCTTTCCACAGGAGCTTCAATCCAAACCTGATACCCCTTTGCTTTGTCCACTGCAGCTACAAGCTTTTAGCAAATAAGGAGGAAGGGCAAATTAGCTTTAGTCAAATGCTAAACGGAGGGGAGTTTTCTTTCACTCTCTGGGAACAACAACTTGTACAAAGGTGCGCAAAGTGTCAAATGTTTGACACTTAATGTTACTAGCCACTTATGTGATTATACTCATAATATTTAAAGAATAAACTCATTAATATTAAAGTTCAATAAACTTTAAAATTACAGTATCCAAATACTACAGTAATGACAATTTGGTTACAAAAAATAAGGAATTTAATGTTGTTAAATTATATCCTAAGGCATAGTAATAGTAATGGACAGTCACTTTACCTTATAATATAGTGATAAATGACAGAAAAACAGTCACCAGTTACTTCGCCACACTATTTAAAACTGTGTCTATTTGACAATAGTATGTATAAAGTGGATAAGATTTTATATTGATAGAAAGACTGTAGGTGAATAGATCTAAAATCTAGAAATCAGAAATTAAATGATGCATGCAGCTTTGTGAGTATCAACTGTACACATGCATATAGCTGTTTTGGAAGCAGGTATTGCTGTTGGAAAATGAGGAGGGAGATCAGGCAGTTGTTTTAGTCTGGCAGAGCCCTGGAGAGATTTCACTCAACCTTGATTTAGAGAAAGGAATGGTGGAATGGCTTATGACAGCAACAGCAGAGGTAACAGGGCTTTCATCTGGAAAAGGTCCTCATTAGAGAGACAGACATGAGAGCTTAGCTGCAGTCTACACACACACAGATTTTACCTCTGGAAATGGTATGCTCACGGCACTAAGCATGGTGAGATAAGTAAGGGTGACTACATAAAAGTAAATAAAATGTTTGCCATACACAAAAATAAATGTTTTGTCATAACAAAATTGTATGGACTGAAGGCATGTTGTATACATGTTATATTGATAAAATCACCAATTAAAAACAATAATAAATAAAAAGACAGTTTAACTTTGCTGATTATGCTAATTAAGAGTGGGACTTAGAGACAGACAATAACTACTACAGAAGTGTAACAAACTTAATCCTGTTCTGTATTCTGTATGTAAGTAGTGCTCAAAACCAATGAGCTGCCTGTACCCGAAATCCTGACCAGACTCTGAGCTCAGGTGCTGCTAGGAGAGAGATGAAAGCGTCAGGGGAGAGAAAGGTTAGCTGCCGCCCCTCTCTAAGCCAAGGTAACAAAAGCGGCATTGTGAGCGTGTCAGGTGCATTGTGGCAGCCCTGTGAGACTTTGACTGAAGCAATTTAAACAATGCATTAAAGGACAGGCAAGAGAGGAAGACAGGAAGGGAAAAAAACAGCAGGGGCCATTTTTAAACAGGCTTTAACAACAGAGTATTGGAAAATGCACCAAGCTTCAAAAAATGTTAGATTTACTTGGAGGAATGCCATAGCTGAAATGAATGAATCCATTTTTACATTTATACTCTCCATAAATGTCACAATTTAATTTGCAGCTGGCAGCAGTGCTTGTTTATATTGAACACAAATGTTTGCTGTAGAAATCCAACTTCACATGCAACTATATTTTAAGAAGAAAATGTAAGTGACGCTTGCATGCTTGGTGTTTTCTAGGAAAATTACAATATGCTGACATTAAGAATACAGAACTATGAAATTACTATGTATGGCACAGCATGCTAATGTATTCATAAAATGTGTTAATGGATAAACATAAGACATGTTTAAGTGTATATTAACTCTCTGTGGTTTAATACGTAGGGTTAGGTGTGTGCTCAAATCCCTTACCCAGTACAGACAATACTAGTAATAATAATAGTCTAACAATAGTGATTCAACCCTTAGAAAAAAGGCCAGTTCATTTCACAGAAACTCAATTAGGCCAGATCCAAGTTTTTCTTTTGACTGCAAACAGATGAGAACACAGCAGGCAGGATTATACTTCATTTTCATAGTGTGCTGAGACACTCTTATGTTACTCATGCTGCTTTATGACATGTGAGGAGATCTTCATGTTGGTTTGAGGTGTGAGAGGAATTCATCACATTTGGTTGTGTAATTAGGTACAGTACATGAGGCCGACCACTCACACACACACAGCCGAGTGGGAAAACATTAGGATGAATGATTATGTTGCTGTTATTCTGTGATTCTCTTCCCTCAGTTGATGCCAGGTGTGTATTTGTACCTCCTGCCATATTGAATATTAATAGCCTTCATTACATGGAATCTGATTTCATTGCAGTGCTGCAAAAGCTCGTAACATTTTAATTAACTTATTGAACATATGGTTGTGCTCTCAGCGGTGGAGTGTTGCAGGTATCTTAGACTATCGGCTGCTGTTTAAAAAAACTAATAAAGTGACTGAAGGGGTGAAGATTGGCACAACGCAGAGTTTTTTAAAGTACATCTGCAGTATAAATCCCTGAGTAACAGCAAGATATCAGCTGTGTGGTCGTTAGGGATTTATGCACAAACTGAGAACAAAGCCAATGTGCTTTGATTTAAAATAATGCCACACAAACCATCATTATAATATTTGAGTTGCAAACAAACAGATGCAACAGAATAAATCAACCCATGAACGCAAGAAAAGTGTTTCATTTTTATTGTATTACGAATAACGTGGCCAATATGTGAAGCTATAATAAAAATGGGTGTTATTGATCCACTTGCTGTATTGGCCTCTTTCAACACATCCCAGACAGTTACAATCATTCAGTCAGGACCTTGGCTATGCACAGAACAAAAGCACACTATTACAATGGGCGTTCTGTGAGCTAATATGCAATTTTACATGTCGAAACATTTTAGATATGAAGTAAACATCCGGGTTCTGTCGTTAAGGATATTTTTTATTTTTGTTTAATTTAAAACTCTCAAAATCTCTTTTCTGAAGCTTTGAGTTGACTCTTTAACCAGCTTACATAACATTCAAATTTATTTCTATACATCTTATAAGTATAAAAAGTAACAGCAGAGGGACTGGAGAAGTGTGTTTAAATAATAATAAATAATAACTAAGCCATTCCTATAAACCACTGTACAAAGAAAATGAGGGATTTGTCAACGTGTAGCTCATTCTTTCTTTCAACACCGTAGGTGTCACCTATTTTACACTCAAAGTATTTTCTTCTAGGGTGGTTTAGGTGATTGTTTATTGTTTACTTTGAGATGATAGCACAGCTCTGCATGAATGCAGAGAACCACACAGAGCTCAAAGTGATCTGCAAAAGTGTTTGGCATTTCTTTAGTTCCTGAAAACAACAGAAGTCCACGAGATTAATAAAAAATAACAGTCTGACACGAATAACACAATCCCAGCCAGGAAAAAAACATTGCAAGACCTTCTTACCTGTTTTTTGATGGCTAATACTGATGTTTTGTGAAAGTTGTTATGGTTGCAGTAAAACTAGCTTAACCAGTGGGACCATTTTAAAACCAACATAATGGAGCATCAAAACAGACTTTACAGAGGTAACCAGCAATATAGACAACAATGACTGACCATTTAAGCTGGTCACCATCTGAAGCTTTTTAGGTGGTGTTGTTTGCTTGGACAAACACATTGTTTTAGGCTTTAAACACATAAATTAATGAATCTGTGGATTTATGGTGTATACAAATAAGGGAAAAATGCCAACATTTAGCTACTCTGCATAATCAGCAAATGTCAGAGAATGGCTGTCTTGGCTTGAATCTTCAGGCATCTTGTGTGTGCAGGTGTCCATGGACTATTATGTCTGCCTGCCTGGAAAATCAGAAAAGAGCTGGCATCAAGGGAATACTGTAAGAGAATTGTGGGATGCCTGAACGATTTGTCCTAAACACAACATGGCAAAAAAAGAACCATTAAGCAAAGACACCATCTTGCTGAACCGGTTTCCTGATTAGATTAGTGTATATGCCCCAGGATTGAAAGTGAAAAATGCTATTGAAGGGCAGATAGTGGAGGGTCCTGGCAAAAACACACGATAAGAATAGAAAGATTACTTTTTCCCTCAAACTGAGCCATCATCATGTTAGCAATCAATAATGTAACCAGCAGGGATGAAACTTCTGATGAAATCTGTACTGTCATACAGATCAATACGAGAACAGGTTGCATGTCTTGAGAGAGCCGAGAAGAAGAAACAGAGTAAAAACTTCTTATTAAAGCATTTTGTAAGAAGTGAAGTTCAAACACAAAGTGCAGAAACCCTCTTGTAATTTTAAGGATTTTATTGGAAAGGATTATCATTTTTCCCAAATACTGATCAGGCAGCCCAAATGTTAAGGACTGGAAATGGTAGAAAATTTTTTTTATGGTAGTATTACAGCGATCAGTAATGCAAAATTGCTCATAACTCCACTGATTGTTGTAGCAACAAGCCACAACATTTAATTTCCAGAAATATTTTTATTTTGACTTTTTTTGTAAAACCAACTTTTGCAAACCAGTCATAAAATATTTGGCAAAATCTCAAATTCAAACTAGTGCAGAAAGATTCTCTGGACAAATAATATTTTACAATTAAAATGACCTTTAATTATTTAAAATAATTTAAAAATTACTTTTGCAACCAAGTCCTTTTTTACACTTAACATTAATAGAGACAGTGCAGTACTGTACAATGATCTGGACTCTCTAGGCCAATAACTATCAAAATCATTTAGATCTTTTGCTTTTAGAAAGCTATAACAGGGCCATTTAGAAAAAGGCATGACAAAGGAGTACCAATAAATCCACATTCCTAAATGAAACATTAGAAATCACAAAATTATGTGAGTACAAACCTTTTTGGTGATCAGGGCAACTCTGACTCGTAACCAGAAGAAGTCAAAACTATTTGCTGATTTAAGTGCTTACAAGCTTGATGCAAATTATTGCATGAAAATGGTTTTATGCTTTTGGTCCAGTGACAGTATTTTTAAGGGTGGACCTTCATTGTTGCTTTTTTCTTATAATTCTACAACATCCCTTGGTGTTACATTATCCCTTGGTCTGTCAGGGATTGTAGGTGGGGGAATGAATGACCAGCGCTCTCTTCCACCCTCAATACCATGACTGAGGTAAGACCCTTGACCAAGGCACCAAACCCCCAACTGCTCCCCGGCACGGCAGCAAAAAAGGCTGTGTTCACGGTGTGTGTGCACTTGGATGGGTAAAATGCAGAGCACAAGTTCTTAGTATGGGTCACCATACTTAACATGGTTAACTTCACTTCACTACATATCTGTAAAATTTACATTGTACAAAACCCTTGTATTGCCACCTTGTAATTAGTGATGTTTTTCTATACAACTTGGAAAATATATAAATAAAATATATCAACAGGTTAAAATAATTCTCAATAGAACCTTAGTTTAAAAAATAATATCACATAAACTATTTAGATCTTCAAAGAATGTCTTAATTTAAGGTTGTTTTTTTCCTCACTGGGGACTCTGGAGACTGAAATCTGTTCACAATGATCACAGTAAACACATCTGTTACACGTTTACGCTAGGTGTAAACAGTAATCTGTGATATGTCCCCTGAGAGAGATGTAAATAGCAGATGTCAATGAGTTGCGCTGGAGCACAATGCTAGCGTTTATCTCTGTCACAGGAAGCACTTCTTTAAATTCAATATACAAGCTAAATGTGATGATTAAACTCCCAGAAAGATATTACACAACACAAAGAAGAAACAATGTTGCAGATGTTAAAAAGCAGTTCGAAATTGCTTTAAGTCATATTTATCAGTTTATGTTGACTAGATTGCAATTAAAGCTAGACCCCCACATGGATGCATCAGGCTAATGCTAGCATTATACTTCAAGTGATGTGTGCAACAATTTATCTCATTAAAAGTAAATGTTTTTCATGGTCAGCAACTGCTTATGCACTCATCAGTTTGTCAGCTCAAACCAAGAAATAAATCAGTTTGCAGCGATAGGCGTAATACTGGTGCCATAGATCATTCATGGCCTAATGTAATTCCCTGTTCAGTGCGGGCAGCTTTCCTCCAGACAGGCTGAATTAGTGCAGTTTAATAGATAGATATTAATTCCTCAAGTCACAACAAAATTAAGTAATAATGTAACCATTAATATTTCCGTTATAGCAGTTCACATTCTGAAACAAAGAAGCACCACCAAGATCTTTAATCATTACTGATATGAGACATACTGTAGCCACTGGGAAGAGAGAGAGAGAGAGAGAGAGAGAGAGAGAGAGAAATGCTAAGAACTCCTTACAAAAATTTGCAACTCTATAAATGATTATGTCAACTCAAGGGTTAAAACTCAAACTCTGACAGGGCAAATACCATCTTAAAAAAGTCTTCCAACTCCATTTCTAGTTTATATTGCATCATTTGTTCCTATAGAGAGAAGCGCCTAGGGAGACTCACGGTTAGATATACTGCTGCATAATTGATGATGACGGTAAATCAGACCATCACACCAAGGGAGAAACGGGGCCTGTTGTAATTTCTCATCCTCTCCTATGATGTAATGTTGCAGCTTTAGGAATGTATTGCAACAATGATGTCTATTCATTTCTGATGCGTAATAAATCAATTTTAACGTAAACATATTTTTTTAAAAAGTTATTATTTAAAAAAAGCACTATTATTAGTGAATGTGAGAAGTGATGTGCTAATGCTTTTAGTATCAGATGTACCATTTTCACCGGGACCTAATAAGACTTAACAATGCTCTATAGACTTAAATTCAAGGAGGAGCCCATGCAGTAACAAAGGCCAGGCAATCATAGTACAGGTCAGGGTCATTGCTGATGGGCTGTTTTAAGTTGGGCCAGTGAGAAGCCACAGTCCAGATGCTACACACCATACAGAACACCCTAGTATAGTATAGCAATAAACAGAAAACCTACCATAAAACACCCTAGCAACAGGACAGTAATTTTCCAGAAACTATAACACTTTAGTAGAACTTAAAGCTTAAAGCTAAAGCAGATTTAGTCTAAGATAAGTCTATATTTAGTCTATATCTAAGATACAACCCACAATTTCAGAGGGTCAAAAGTCTGGACAATGCAGTTCTCAACAGAAAAAAGCCACAAAGCTGAGTGCAAATATACACAAAGCACATCTTCTTTACCAAGTTCTGCTAGGATAAGCAGCAAGGGATAGCATTCTATTGAATTCTTTCTTTAAGTACTGTAGACCTAATCCTCTACACTGGCAGACATTCAGATAACTCTCCTCCACTTTTAATTAGACATACAGGGGCTGATGATGGTAGCTGTGTCTAGAGTCCACATTCCAGTAGGAGTATAATAAATCAGAATAAAGGAAGCCCTTTTGTACCACAGCATGGCTGAGTGTGGCCCCTGTCCATGCTGTGGCCGGAAACACTGCTATCCACCGAAATCGTACTCACACGCTGGGTAAAATCCCCCCAAGGGGAATGCTAATGGTCGCCTTCATTACTTAGAATCTTTCTTCATTACTTAAAGGGCCCTTGTAATGTTTTTCATTGATGCCACTGAACAGAGCTGAGATGACCTTGAGTCAACAGAAATAGCAAATAGAAGAAATTCTACAATAACCTTTTTTTTTACCTAATTTTTGCTTGGCTCTCATCCCTAAACCTGTGGGTCTTGATCTATTCATTAAAATTTTAACTGTCACACAGTCTGACATGGTCTGTTTTATCTGTCACACAGTAATGACAACTGATATCACAAAGTGTGACATGGTTTATAGCTGAGATTATGTTTGTAAAATCTGAAAAGCAACAATTGTAAATGATTATTAAAAATTGTATCATTTCCATCCAGCTTAAGCGTGTTTACACTATTGTTTTTAGATCTTCTTGTACAAGCTGCAGCGCTCCAAAATAGACAATGACGTCATACCAATTAGAAGCTCCTCTGAGCTCACATAGACCTCAGGTGGTATGACTGAGGTACTGCATGCATCAGGTATTTGACACAAAGCCTCATTTTACATCATAAAAATTTATATATATATTTTTTAAACAAGCATTAAACAATAATAGAATACAAATGCACAATTTTTTACAGAAATGTTCTAAGAGAGACAGGCCAGGCTATTATTTTTATGTGCACTTAAAACAGCTGGTGTGCACCTGTGTCCTGTAAACCCCCTTACCATCGCTTTAAGGGATCTTGAGCGAAATACATAAATGCAAATTAGCCTTTTGTTTACTCAGAGATGAGTTAATTTGGCGAGACACTCATTACATGTCTTTCTGGGCAGTGTGATTTTTGGACAAGGGCTTCAGGAGTGGGCAGGACCCAGAACAGCTCAGCAGGCCCTGCCAACAGCCCGTCAAACAATGCTCTCGAACCATCCCAGCCTTTCATGAGGAGTCAAGGCCTCAGCAGGAGGGACGTGAAAGAACTGCGGGCTCTGAGCAAATCTCCTAAAATCTATGCTGGACTATTTACAGGAGTTCTATAAGAGAATCCTGAGTTCCATCCTAATTGATCCTTTAAATGACCATTTTTCCACTTAAAGGAGCCTAAAAATATGTACTTATATTTAACATCATAACATTGCAACAGAGTACAAACAACAATATTTGAAGTTCTCAGAGAAATGTTTATTTTAGCCTTGAAATAAAGTGTTTTGAAGACGACCCCATAGCATTTTAACATAAACACACTAAACATTGAAGTACAGGTTTGTACTTAATGACTTGATTATGAACTAAACTGATTATAAAATAGCATAAAAGGCAGATATTTAAAATATTGAGTATAGAGAATAGAGTAAATGCAATTACTTTATACATGCTCTGGTTTTGTGGGAAAGCTCTGACTAGTACTCCTACCATTAATATTTGGATTTTTATTGTAGAATGTATTTTGTTGATGTCAAACTGTCCACAAACAGCCACAATTATATGACATAGAATAGTCACACTTTTAAGAAGTGCACTCAAACTCTTATACAGCTGAGGGTTAATGCTTTAGTTACACCTTTTAAACTGGCTTTTGTTGGGTCACAGGGACTTTAAAAGAATATGAAGTGGAAAGGGCTCTGTTTTCCACACAGAGCTTTGAGGATATTTGTGCCCAAAAATAAAGCAGTGACGTCATTCTCAAAATAGCATACTGCTGATATAATTAAGATCACAAATGTTAATTAAAAAAAACATTTAAAAGTTACAAATGTTAAAATTAAAAACTGGTTAAACAAAAACATAACTAACATGTAAAAAGAGAAAGTATAAAGGTCTTAACGGTTTCTCAGGCCCGCAGGTATGTTTTCAAAGAACAAAGAGCCATGTGCGCTCAAGATCCTCTATTTCTAATGACACATCAGTGTAATGTGATCACAAAAAAATAGACACAACTACAGCTCAGCAACACTGTAAACCCTTTAAGAGTGCGGACAGAATCGAGCTAAGGTGACACTGCCCGATATGTCGCTGGGCACATATGGAGAACAAATGAAATAATACACGGTCTTTATATACATTCTAATTACTCTATTTTTTGCCCGAGAAGCCTTTGATATAGCTGAACGTGAAGAGGATATTTGTTGAACGAGAGCTCGCGTTACTAGATACTACTGTATCATGCATCGAAACATTTTTACCATGGGAAAACTGCAAGACTGTACTGCAAGAGCATTTTAGCCTGTATACTATTAAAGAATTGCGAAACAGCGTACAAAATAAGAAAAGAAGAATGAATTTACAGACTAATTCACAAATACGCGCTCTTTCTTTAAGCGCAAAGCAGCATCTTTTACGAAAACTTTTACTTTCGCCGTCACAAAGCGTCTCTTTCCACTGCGGTGAATAATAATCGAATGGTCATGCAGTTGAAAACATGCTTTGGATCTGGTCTTTAGAAACTTGGCTTGAGAAAGAGCCCCGCCCTCCTTCTGCCGCTTCTGAAGCCTTATAACCAGATGCCCGTTCTTCAGACGCAGACACCCAGGAAAGACACTGGAATAGACCCAGCCAGATCCTGGAGACCAGAGACGGAATATATCTATAGACTTGTTTTTATCAAAGGTAAAATCCTTGTGGAGGAAGAAATGGATTTTTTAAACCACAACTACTTGAGTGCGCGCACCTCGTACGATTACACCTTTAATTTTTGGAATGACTATCTTGGGCTGTCCACGTTGGTCACGAAGAACAACAAGCACAGTGTCCCGCAAAGTCCCAACTCCATCACGGAGTCGCTGAAAGCTACTCTGGGCTTGGACGACACTCCTCCTTGCCCGTGCGTAATCTCTACTGGTGGTAAAGGCGAAAACGGGGGTCACCTGGACTCTTGCTGCTGCCCCCCGTCTAACTCCATATCCATCGTGGACCTGAAAGAGCGCTTCTCCATCCTGAACCCTTTCCAAAACCATGCCACGGGGGTACTGCTGTCCTCTCCGGAGCGGGAGATGTGCATCGGAGGGAACATCGCCGGATTTGATCTGTTCGGTGTGGAAAGGAAGATGAGAAAACCGACTGCGCGAAATAAGCAGGAGCCGAAGATTTGCGTCTTCTGTAGGAATAACGGCGCGCCTGAGGAGGTTTACGGCTCCCATGTTCTAAAAACCCCTGACGGAAGGGTGGTGTGTCCCATCCTGCGGGCATACACATGCCCCTTATGCAGCGCCAACGGGGATAACGCTCATACAATAAAATACTGTCCTCTCTCAAAAGACCAGCCTGCCCAGAGAGTGTTAAAGGGAGGCAGAGCTGTGGGTGGTAAGCGAGTGAAACTCTTCTAAAAAGACTGATTAGTTAAAATAAACTTAAGTTTATTGCACTGAACATTTATTTCTAATGACTGTTCTGATTGCGGCTTTCCAAGTCTTAACTACTAGGCTACAGAATTTATATAAAAAAGATATCAAAAAATCACTTATATTTTTATAGATACTTTATTTCTATAGTTTATTGCATACATTATTCATAAAAGCTATTTTTTTCTGTTCACGCATAGTTTTAGATGTTTATTCATTAGAAAGTCACATTCATAGTTACTTTTTTGTGAAATAATAAATAGAAATTGTTTTTTTGTTTAAAATGGGAAACATGAATGTTAGTATATATACATCAGAGGAGTTGTTCTTCTGTTTAACTCAAGTATTTTCTTTAGTGTAAGCCAAGCTTGCAACACATTTCTGTCTTTTAAACCAAAGTTTATTTTTGCCATTGAAATATTTTAGAAATGTTCCAGGTCTTCATTTATTCTACAGACATTTAAAATGAACTATTCCACTCTTTCCTTTAGAGTCCACTCCATAATTTCCTTCCCCCCGGGCTCTGACATTTAATACGCGCACGGACGCGCAGAGCAACACAATAGATTCTCTGTTGCGCGTTCATGTGCTCAGCATATCTTCATATTCAGCCAATTTATTTCCAACCCCACCGAAAGAGCCAGGCGTACACTGGGTAACATTTTACATTACAGCGTCCATGTTACACATTCTGCATGTAAATAAAACTGATTACCATAATAATTATCAAACGAAGCAGCTCCAGAAAATATTTAGTAAGATCTACATGTTGCTCATTAGTATAACTCTATACTGACAGTAATATGAACAATTTATTGTAATGTATATCCCTAGGAACCCAGATTTTTTTTAATGATCTGTTCTTTCCATGTTTACACCCCAGGTAGGGGAACACATACACACTGGACAGAACAAAAAAAACGTATGGTTGCCTCTGCTTAGCTTGACATGATCTTCATACATAGTTCCTAGTTACCTTTTTACTAAACATCTGGGGTGGGCAAGGAAAAAGGTTTATGAAAAACAAACAAATAGCAGAATGACTTGTTCATAGTGAATACAGCACAAATGAATGTTCTTGATAAAAAAGCTTTTGTAAAAACAATGCATTTGCCCCCTCCGCATTATGTATAAGAGTAAATCCCAAAAAAAGGATGCAAACATATTGTGAATGTACAATTGACTCTTGCAGGACTGCACATTTATGACAGTTATGTTTACCAAAGGAATTAAGTTTTAATGAAGTAAGGAACATAGATTTGCTGTATTGTAAATAATTACCGAAAATGGAAAATAAATAAGTGATGTCTCAGTATTTACTGTCAAACGTGACTTCAGAGGGAACTACCTCACCAGAATTTTGTACTTAGACGTAAAATGTCAACAGCAGTTTAATAATATAGTGCACCATTTATAACAAGGGTTTATAATAGTATTTTTGATCTTTGTATAACATAATTGTATTTTTTTTCAGTGCACTCTACGGAAGAAAAGTGAATCCCAATAAGCTCTAAGGATTGTTTGCTAATAGGTGACATGACAACTGTACATAATAGTAATAATTAACAATATCACATTTTAAGTTGCTGTTAAATGTTACATTCTTGAGTAGCCTGAGAGAGCGATTGAAATTTTAAATGTTGAAGATAATTTGCCACTTTTAACTGAGGTTTGTAATTAATGAAAGAAAAAAGAAACACTGTTGAATTTTCTTATTTATATTTTGTCAATTCCCTGTATGCTGCTGTACAGAAATTAAAGAGATGAATTCGCTAGATAAATAAACAGCTTATGAAATGGTGTAATAGTTGTTTTCTTATTGCCTTTCATGTCTCTCTGTGGGATGTGTTTAGCAGGCCAGTGTGCACTTAAGTGTGTCATAAGAGTCTTTGTGAATCTCATTCAGCATTACCACTTTACCTGCACTTATTCTTCTGCTCTCTACAAATGTTAAAAACTTAGAAGCAGACAGAGGAACTAAAGAAAAAAGCTTTGTCATTTGTTCTGAAAACCACTGTTAAATCAAAATCAGGTTTGGTGAGCAGACAGGTCGCTTTTAGTTAATAGGGATTAGCTTTAAGGCTGTCTATTTGCTCTCTATTTGCTTCTCATCTAACTTTGACATAAAAAATGTCAAAGTTAGACTTACACTTGTCAACTTACAGTCGACACTAATATTCTTATTAATGAAACAGACCAATAATTCTGATGATTTATCTTGCGCTCACCCTTGGCTTACAGCTTTAATGCAAACTAAAGTCGGATGGCCATTATTTTTTAAAGAGACACGGGCCTCAACATGTCCTGCCCTAATTTCATGTTTTAATGGGAACAACATCAAGCTAACCACCCAACAATCTCAGGTGTCTGATGTTTGCTTGAGGGTCTGACAATGGTAAGGTTTGTTGAATGATACAAGTTCCTAATGCTACACCACCCCTGACAGTGACGTCATCACACAACATCTGACAGATGTTCAAATCTCTGTGGCCTCTTTTTTGTATAAAAATGGATAAATACAAAATGCAATTGGGATTTATATTACAACATGTAGTTGCAAAAAAGCCTGGTGGAAATGGTATCTTACACATATGCACACACACACATATGCACACACACACACACAAATAATATTTTGTCAGAAGTGTCTCTAGATGATGCACATAAAATTTTTGTAAGATATTTTAATCTGACAAAATTTTAAATGGCTGACCCAAAGTTCGGAAAGTGGTAAATCTGATGTAATAAGATGCTTATAATAAGCATGAGCCAAGGAGAGGACAATTTTAAAAAAGGTCACCCTGATTATTATAGGCATCTTTCAGGAAGAGAGGTAAACTTCATACAAAACCTTGACAGGACCTCCTAACCTCCTAACCTAAGTTCAAGTGGCCATACATGGTAATCAAGGCTGTAACCTCTGAGTTAACTGGGTCTGTCTGCACAGTATCCGGACCTGCTGGAGATCAAGCTTTTCTAGACTTGGCTGTGGGCCATTCAGAAGCTTTATTCCCCATACTGCACTGCAATCTTCCACAAACCCTTTAGTACAGAAACTTCCAGGGCTTTTTACAAAATAGAAACATATGCCTGGATCACACAATCAGCTCTAGAAGTTTGGTGAATGGTATCACGCTAGCGGTTGCATACATGTGGCTGAATGATCTGGGTTTGAGTTCTTGCTCCAAGAATTTGCTGGGTGGGCAAGCTTGGTTTCAAAGCTTACATTGAACCAGTTTCAAGCACACAGGGGTTAACTAGACATCCTCCGCATTCTTCTGAGATGAAAGCACATAGCTGTCATAACCCATTCCAACAGTTCCTGAGTTGACATGTTTTGCTATATAATATAACACAATAACAGGAGTTGTTCTCCAGGAGAAAATGTCTCTGTAGTCTTTCAGTCAGAACCCTTTAACTTCAACTCAACCAAAAGCAGTTTTCTTTTTCAGTGGCCACTTCCTGTGAATCTTTTTATCACTGTTTGGTCACAAATACACAACAAATGAGTTGACCAATGACCCACTGCGCTTAAAGATAGGGCATCTATTGTAAAACATTTTTTCACCAAGCATTTTTTAAATGATCTCTCATTGTGTATGTTGTTTTTCAACATAAAAATATTTGGAGATTTTCTAATTTATGATTCCTTTAGACAATCAGATCTAATTAAGTAATTCATCCAATAAAGAGTGTATCCGTATTTTGTTAGTGTGCAGTCAGCAGACCTAATGGTTAATGATCAGGGTGGTGGCAAAAGTGATTAAAAAAGTGATTGTGTATTTGTGTCAAAATAATTTAATTTCTAATTTAGATTATTCTTTGGCTAACAGATAGGGGGCGGCATACAACAGTCTCTAATGCTAGCATATATTGAATCAAATGTAAACACATTAAAAAACATTTGATACAATGAGTTAGCATTATATGAATGCATTCTGATAAATAAAGATGGTGACTTGTCTTACTAATCCAGTCTGGCAATTGACTGCTCTATGTCTGTCTTTTACAATAATTGCCTATCTAGAAGACTGTTGTGCTGCAGTTGCCCTGCAAGAGATGTGCAGTACTTCAGAATACTTCTTCTCTTTGAGTAGCAGGTTACACTGGCAACTGAAAAAACCATAATATGTAAGGTACAGATAGAACAGATAGATTTTGACAGAGGCTCCCTCCAATGTGTGTGTACTGCGGTAGAATCTTCCCTTCATGTAGCTTTGCTTTTGATTCTGATCAGCTGTGGCCTTCTGTGAGATCAGAGTAAATACATATTTCAGCTTTGATGTTTGGCTACAAAGAAGCCTGACACATTGTTCCTATGCAATCAGAAGCTTTCCAGGTTCATTATCAAACAGAAAGCCTAGATATCACACTAATTCCCTACAGACACATTAATGCCAGCTGGGAGAGCCTGACAGTCTGTAGCAAAATTAATTTCACAACAGTTGCATACACACAGCTTTTTTCTCAAGATTGCTTTGCACACACAATGCAAAGGACATTCAGGACATCAAAAGGTTTCAGTATTTTAAGATGTATATGAATAAATGCAGAACTCATGACCACTATGATAGAGTGTTGTTCTGTGGTCAATAAGGGGTTTTGAGAAGGTGCTAGATTTATCTGTTTTATTTTGATTTGATTGTTTGTTTACAGGCCCTAAACAGAACAGCCCCCACCCCCACTGAAGTCTCTGTGCTATTCTCATACGCTTATGTATGGCTTTGTTATTAAGTCATAATCTCTCATTTAGGGTTTTTTTTTTTTCATAAACTGACTGTCTGTTTGTATAGTACCTCTTAAATAAACACTACAGTCTTATTAGTTACGTCTTAAGAGTTATTATTTATTATTATTTGTAGCCAACATTTTGTAGCATAGGTTATAAGTTTAATACTCAGGGAAATGGACTTATAAAAACATAAAGCCAAGATGCTAAATGCATGCATGTGAATGTCTGTGTGTGCTAATGAAGGGCTCAGCTGCATTATTTGTTCTGTTTCTTTCTCTAAATAGAAGTTAGGTCTCTTTAGTTTAATTGTATTTTTGGGGTCTGTGGGTTCTGGAATTCTGGCATAAGAGCTGGGATCACATGTGGTTATGGTTTGGGCTCTTGGTTGATGGCTAAGCATTGGATGCGGGATGGAGGAAATTACAGCAGCTTCCTGTAACATAGTGCTTTTAAAGCCACCAAGAACGCACACACACACACGCACACACATAGACTCCACAGATTGTTTTAATGCAGATTGTTTTTACACACAGCAAATAAGGTCAAGTTTCAAGTATACCTGTGCCTGAGCCAAACTGATAAGGTTTCTTCATTCTTCTAAACTAACCCTGACAGAACATTTTCACAATAAATTTTTTTCTACATTTGAATATAGCAAAAAGGAGATTTAAACATATATGAACTATATGAACATAATTAATGAATTCTTCAATTACAACAAAAAACATCTTCCTAGCATAACTAAACAAACCTTAATATAAACACACAAGGACACACAACATTTCACAACAATGGAAACATATGTTACCACATAATTGTACCCTGTGTAGGCTCCACAAGCACAACACATGCACACATATACAGACAAGAACATGATTTTACGGTGCCTTCAGTTAAAACAATATAATGGTAGTTAGGGTTGTATACAGTTTTCAAACCAAGATGAGGTTATTTACTGTAAAAGTATCAGATTTTAATAAGAACTTATAAATCTGTAATATTATGCAGACTACTTCACATGTCCACAGATTGCAACATTTCACTGCAATTGAGATACATCGGAGTGAAACTATTGGCATAAATAAGCAGTCATTTACTGCTCTGAACGAACAGTTTACTACCAAACAGATTTACAATAAAGCAATTTATGTTGTTGGAAGTACCAATGCCATGTAAACAAATAGAAACTGAACATTCAAGGAAATTCATTTAATGTATAAAGTTCATTACAACCTAAAAGATAATTAAGCATCAAACTAATGATCGTCTAGTTTCATAGTTAGTATTTATCAAAGTTACTACAACACATGAAAGGAACTGCATCTCTAACTCAAGAGGAGTTGACAAGTTGTTGTAAAGACTTAAGGCTACAAACATAAGGCAGATTTTACGAGGCTCTACTGCACTCTGGTGGCAATAAACTGCAATTGAAAGAGCAGTTGAACTATATCAGACTAACGAACGTAATATTTTATATGTCATCAGCCAACATAAAGTCACATGATGTCGCGGTTGCGCACTTCTCACGTCGCACATATCCAGTTAAAGAGCCACTGAAGTGTTTTGAAACGCGCACCATTGATGTGTTGACGGAATTTCGATAAAGACAAGTATCCCATAGTCCTTTAAACAGCCTTTAGTTTGTGTGCCGCGTTATTCATTGGTGATCCCGCGGATAGCAATAGTCCATTTACGCATTATAGTCCATTTACGCACAGAAAAAAAACGGTACTCACCTTTTGCACTAGTGTATGGTGTAAGTGCCTTCCCATTCGCGTGAACTAATGACCTGCTACCGTAACTTCTGTAGTAGTTCTTTCGCCAGTTCTGTGATTACATTGGGGCAGTCTCAAAAAGACACTTGGTTAAAGTGAGCACCCTTGAAAGCTTTTCTTTCATAACATTCTTAGAACCACAATTAAAAACCTGCTACATGTCAGGAACAATTTACGTGTATATGCCCTGGTTTAGATAAACGTTACTTAGACAATTCCACCTCACTAACACAAGGTTAACAGTCATAATCAATCTGATATATAACTGCAATGTTTACACAATTTTCGCTACTGGTCATTCCTAGATTATTCCCATATATTGATTGTTCTGTGTCTCATTTGAAAGGTTGTGCCCAAAGGCATATAGAGCTGATAAATGTGCCCTCCAGAGGGCGCAGAACTGAAATGAGACATAGGTTACGATGGCCGGCCCACTCATTGAATATATGCTTGCTACATCTTATATAATGATTTAGTTATATAATTTGCATTTGTGCAGCACGATTGTTTATACGACGGGGTATTTAAACAGTCAAAGACAAAAGATTTTGTGGTAAACTAGCATTTGGTGACCACTGTATGTTACGTTCATGTGTTGGGGTTTGGTGTATATTTACTTCTTTTTATGACATTAAAAATAATTTACAACAGTAAAAATTACCCTTAAAAGAAAAAGTACAAGTTTTGACTGAACAATTATATTTTACAACTAAGTTGAAACCATTTTCATAAAAGTGCAAAAGAAAGTGAAAGTGCCCTCTAAAAATACTAAATACATAAATAAATAAAAATAAAATTGCAAATAAAATATTTAAAATAATAAAGGCATTGAACTTTTATTGAAAATTATTAATAATATTATTAATAACAACAACAATAACAATATTAGTAAAAATACGTTTTTGTCATTTTCAAGTTAAATAGAACTTTTTTTTGACGAGTTGTAGCGTATCGTTATGCGTATTTAGTAATGTTTTTCTCGAAATATTTCTTATATGCTATAGGTGTTTTAATGCAGGTGTTTTAATTTTCTTATATGCTATAGAAATAAGCAAATACAGGTCCTTCTCAGAAAATTAGCATATTGTGATAAAGTTCATTATTTTCTGTAATGTACTGATAAACATTAGACTTTCATATATTTTAGATTCATTACACACAACTGAAGTAGTTCAAGCCTTTAATTGTTTTAATATTGATGATTTTGGCATACAGCTCATGAAAACCCAAAATTCCTATCTCAGAAAATTAGCGTATCATGAAAAGGTTCTCTAAACCAGCTATTAACCTAATCATCTGAATCAACTAATTAACTCTAAACACCTGCAAAAGATTCCTGAGGCTTTTAAAAACTCCCAGTTTGGTTCATTATTCAAAACCGCAATCATGGGTAAGACTGCCGACCTRACTGCTGTCCAGAAGGCCATCATTGACACCCTCAAGCAAGAGGGTAAGACACAGAAAGAAATTTCTGAACGAATGGGCTGTTCCCAGAGTGCTGTATCAAGGCACCTCAGTGGGAAGTCTGTGGGAAGGAATAAGTGTGGCAGAAAACGCTGCACAACAAGAAGAGGTGACCGGACCCTGAGGAAGATTGTGGAGAAGGACCGATTCCAGACCTTCCAGATTCCTTTAATAAGTGTTTCAAACATTCCAAGGCTTGTTGCTTGTGACGGCAAGTTTTATATTGTGGTTTTTGAAAACAATGAATATTGTTATCAAAAGAGCTATTTTCGCTTATTCTCCAGACAATTAACTTTTTTGGTTGTTATGTATTTATCTGAGTGCAGTGCGTACTTCCGGGCATTTCAGGATGAGTATTAATTACTACTCTCTACTCTCTGAAGTCTCTTTTCTCCTTAGACCAGACCACCTTGTTTCAACAGCATGATTCAGTCAACAGATTTGGGGCTAGAGATGGCTCTCCCTCTAACAAAAAAAGAGAGCGTCTTCTACAGCCTCTTTACAACCATTCTGATCTCAATATGAGACCCAAATCGCCTTGAAATGGGAGATGTCCACCTAGCACTGAGGAACTTCTTTTCTTAGATCAATAACAACATTTTTGATGCGCTTGTACAGCATGCCTGTAGCTATATGCCCAAACCTCCTGCAGTCAAAATCCTTATTCAGACAAGCAGCCTGTCTTCTTAGTTGGGTTAACCACCATGTAGTTTTGATCAGAGAAGTGCATGTTTCTTGCCAGCAAAATTGTGGAAAGAGGTTCACCAAAAAGAACATACTCACCTGGCTGTGGGCTAGGCTGTATGTTTTTCCCCTGTACGATTTTATCATTGATGTTGAGATAAAAAGGAAAAAAAGAAAGAATCTGTCATACTGGTTACCCTGTTTTGGCCAAACAAACCTTCGGTCCCTGATCAAAATGCTCATTGCACACCTTGAGATGCAACCTCGAGGTTAGGAGGCACCTTAACCTCTAGCTGTGGTGCCTGCATCAGTAAAAACTGTTTATTTTGAATGTTTCATCATATCAAGTTACAGACACAATTATAGCATCACTGGACCCATCTACTATTTGTCTGTATTCCCTTAACTGCACTGTAAAAAAAATAACGTATTCACTTAAAAAAGTTAGTGTCCTGGCTGATTTTCAGTTGACCAAATTTGAGATAATAAGTTGTGGTGATTTCCAATGTATTTCAAACACTCATTCCCAGTTAAATAAACCTGATATTATTTAAAGTACTGTAAAGTTAGTATTCTGTACCTGATATGTCTGCTTACAACAAACATTTACTTAAATTCCTTAAACTATTTTGAATTAAATCTCAATAAGATCAGGCTTTTAAGTTTTACTTCTAGGTGGTTAAAATCTAACAGAACCTTATAGGTGCAAAAAAACTGCATATATGCACCAATAAACACTACTAACACAATAGTATATAACAAAAGGTCAGAGTATATAAGTCCAAAGTGTAAAATCAAGAGTCAGTGAACAGGACTTTGTAATTGACAAATGAGACTGTAATGCTTAAATATAAGCCAGGGTGTATGTGACAGTGGTTGCCATATCAGATTTTTGGTGCTAAAATGTGTGCAAACAATTACATAACAGGCAGAGAAAAACAATGCACAACCAATAATGTAGGCTAATTTTGCATTTTAAAATTTTTTATTAAACTTTATTAAAAAATTTTTAGTAAAGAAATCAAACCTTTAAGCTTACACAGTAACAGATATCAGACTTTTGTCAACTGACAACAGTGGGAACGCTTAACTAACTGTGGCTTTAAGATTAATAAGCTACATATAGCTATATATAGTTTTAATAAGCTAATATAGTTACAGTAGGAAAGCCTACTCCTTTTCATGGAAAAGTCTATTCCTCAAACCACGAACCCTTGCAGAGCAGTGGTCAGCACCAATAGTAGCTCCTTTGGATAGTCAATGTTCAGTACATATAGTAGATCTAGTAGCATAGCTACTGCTTGTGTGTAGTCCTTTATCTCATACAGGATGATTTGATCCTCTAGCACCAACAACATGTCAAGGAGGTCCTCGTCATCTTGTATCACATTCATCTCTCTCGCAATGCTGTCTTCGGTGTCTGTGGCCTGTCTAAACAGGAAAAATATAAACAATACTATTATGTTACTATTACTATTAGGTTGTGGTGTGCACACACACTAATGCTCTTTCTCAAGTGTGCAATAAGTCATAAAATCAGGTTTCTGTTCAGTTCTTAGAAACCTTGAGCAGTCTTCACTGAGGAAATATGGCAGTCCTCTTAAAATAACAGCCCTTCCATTCTGTTCTGAATTTTTAAAACAGAACAGCATTGAAGCCACATAACCACTAGCCACCTAAATAATTGTTCATAAAAAAACAAAATAAGCCAGAGCACTTACATCATCCTCAAGCTTGCTTACAAGGTTTTTAAGATCTGGATATCTGTTTTGGCCCGATAGAGATTCAATATCACAGGCAAATGTTGGTCCAGTCCAGTAAAAAGGATCCTATCAAGTCATCTGAGGTGATACAATTGAATTCTGCTTTAATCTTTCAGGAAAAAGAAAACAGAAGAGTGGTATTTTCACCCCGATCTGTACAAAGACCTAAGCAATCTTGCATACACAGAAAGCATTTGCATTTTAACAGACAATCAGTGCTGAAACTCATGCTGAAACTGGAATACAGTTTTATGTAGCGCAACAGCAGTCACGTTTCTGAATTTTCTCTTGACAGTGTTTTTAACAGAGGAGTCCAAAATATCATGGGAAACAGTTGACACCTTTCCAACTTCCAGTGCTGGTTTGAACAAGTCAGACATACCCATTTGGTATGCCAACTTGAGCTGATTTCTAGAGGCTAAAGTTAGTAGTATATTTTTGAAGTTGTTAACATCATGAACAGTCTTCTTAAAAAAATGTTCTTGGCCTTGTTGTGTTGTCTGGAATTTTGGTTTCCAGATAATGCAACTTTTCCTCTGTAAATGTAGATGATGAGATTTCTACAATATCTTTAATATCCAAATCGATTTCCTAAATCTCATCATCCTGTGGAATTTTACTGCCAATAAGCAAGCATATCCGCCTTAGAAGTGACCATTTTTCATGGCCGTTCCTGCCAACTGTTGTCTTATTTGAGAATTTGTTGGGAAAATGCTTAATAGAGGTATTCAATTCAAGGTAATATACATATACATTTCATTATAATTTTATCGTCCTCCCCGATATAGGAGTATCGTCTATTTGATATGATCTGAGCAAATACATTTGTGCAGGAATTTCATTAATTAAATTTGCAGGAATAGTTTAAATTATGTGCAATCTGATGCCACAATTCAAGCCCTGCTTGTTATGGTTCTTGTGTGTACATTCTGTGTGTTTGTGTCACTATGTTAATTGCTTGTCGGTATGAGTTAATCAGTGCTACAGCACCTGATGTTTATTGTGACCTATATTTGTCTCACTGTCTGTGTAGCTGGTGTCAGATCGTTGTTTGCTAATGCCTTGTCTTTGTTTAGCCTGTGCCCTGGTTTTGTCTGCTGCTTCATGTGCTCCTCTGCCCTAGGGGGTTTCGTGTCTGGGAGAGTTCCTGTGGTTTGCTGTACTGGGCTCTTGCCTGATATTTTTAGAGATATTTTATCTAACAGCAAGGCATGCATGGCAAGAGGAGCAGAGAATGGCAACTGGACAAGCTGTGCAGGCCCTTGTTGCACAGGTTTCTGACCTAACCACCCAGCTCCAGCACCTAAAGACTGAGTCTATTCAGCAGCCCACTGTGCCTAAACCTCCTGTTGTTTCACCTTCTTTGCCATGCTGAGCCTTGCCTGCCATCTCCTGCCGTCTACTCAGGTGAACCGCATTTGTGTAGGTCATTTCGGACTAAATGTATCCTTGTATAATGCCCTTCTGCCATCGCTTTTCCCTACAGAAGAATCTGAAGTGGCTTTTGTGATCACCTTGTTGTCTTGTCGAGCGGCGCTCTGGAGAACGGCAGTGTGATGAGTGAAGCTTCCCACTGATGAGTGGAAGACCACCTTTAACACCCCCAGGGGGCACTTTGAATATCTAATGCCCTTCGTGGCTATCCAATGCCCCTATGGTCTTCCAGGCACTGGTCAATGACAGGTTAAGGGACATGATTGACCAGTTCATTTATGTCTACCTGAATGACATATTGTTTTATTCTTGTTCTGTCCAGGAACATATCCAACATGTCAGGCGAGTGCTTCAGAGGCTGTTGAAGAATGGGCTTTTTGTCAAGGCGGAGAAATGTGTTTTTCATGCACAGTCCATCCCCTTTTTGGGATACATCTTGTCGTCCGAGGGAGTGCGCATGGATCCTGCAAAGGTTCAGGCTGTAGTGGATTGGCCAATCCCAGATTCCTGCAAGTCCCTGCAGAGGTTTCTGGGCTTTGCCAATTTTTACTGCCCCTCTGAATGCTTTAACCTCCACCAAGACTACATTCAGGTGGTCTACTACACCCGATGCTGCATTGTCCAAACTAAAGAGCTGCTTTGTTTCAGCTCCCATTCTTGTTGCCCCTCAGTTTGTGGTGGAGGTTGATGCGTCAGAGCTGGGAGTTGGTGCTGTGCTCTCCCAGCGCTCTTCCACAGATGATAAGATGCATCCCTGCACTTTATTCTCTCACCGTTTATCACCCACTGAGCGCAATTATGACATTGGTAATCGAGAGCTTCTTGCTGTCAAGCTTGCTTTGGAGGAATGCCATCATTGGTTGGAGGGCTCAGGGTACCTTTTATTGTTTGGACCGACCACTGAAACCTTGAGTACATTAGGTCTGCCAAGAGCTTAAACTCTATGCAGGCTCGGTGGGCCTTATTTTTCGGTCGTTTTGATTTTTCTGTTTCTTACCGCCCGGGGTCTAAGAACATCAAACACTATGCCTTATCCCATGTTTTTGATCAATCCGAGCGCTCATCTCCAGAGTTCATTGTGGATTATGGGCTTTATGGTCACTTGGGAGATTGAATCGAAGGTCTGCACGTCCTTACAAGTGGTAACGCCCTGACTGGGCTGTCCACCGAATTGGTTATTTGTACCAGAGGGTTTACGGTCTGACGTCATCCACTGGGGTCATTGTTCCAAGGTAGCTTGTCATCCAGGGGTGAAGTGTACCACTATCCTTATTAGACAACGGTTCTGGTGGCAGTCTATGGCCTGTGACATTTGTCTTTTTGTCCTGGCCTGCTCAGTATGTGCCACCTCTAAGACTTCCAATTGACCTCCTGCTGGACTCCTTCAACCGCCGTCAGTTCCTTTGAGACCCTGGTTACACATATCTCTAGATTTTCCAGGTTAGCCCTCTCCAAACAGAGATTTTGAGCGTGTCTTGCGGTGTTTGGTCTCCCAGAACCCATCATCCTGGAGTCAGCAGCTTGCTTGGGTTGAGTATGCACATAACTCTTTACCAGTGTGTGCTACGGGCCTATCTCCATTTGAGGGTAGCTTAGGTTACCCGCCACCTATTTTTCCTAGCCTGGAATCTGAAGTTGCAGTCCCCTCTACCCACGCCTTTGTCCAAAGGTGCTACCATACTTGGAGGAAAGTCGGGAAAACTTTCCTCCAGGTAGGGTCTCCAAGGCTCAGGCCAATAGCCACTGGTCTAAGCCTTCTCTCTATGTTGTCGGTCAAAAAGTGTGGCTTTCTTCTAAGAACATTCCACTCCACACTGTCTGTGATAAGCTCAGAGGCCCATTTGTTGTCACCAAGATCATTTGTCTAGTGGCAGTATGCCTCAAATTACCTCCAGCATACAGGAGGATTCATCCCGTCTTTCATGTGTCAAAATTGAGACCTGTGTTTCATGCTAACATTAATCCACCTGCTCCGGTTCCCCCACCGCAATGACTTGTAGACAGTGAACCTGTTTATTCAGGTAAACGCATTTTGGACTAGAGGCAGAGGGCACACGGATTTCAGTATTTGGTGGACTGGAAGGGTTGCGGTCCGGAGGAAAGAAGTTGGGTGCCTGCGAGAGACATATTGGATCAGTCCCTTATCGATGATTACAATTGCCAGGTAGGCCTCCTGGCTACTACCTGGCTGGGTGGTACCTGGCTAGGGGAAGGGGTACTGTCATGATTCTTGGGTCTTTGTGTACATTCTGTGTGTTTGTGTCACTACTAGCAACCTCGGTGCTGACGAGTTAATCAGTGCTATAGGACCTGATGTTTATTGTGACCTCCTATATCTGTCTCACTGTCTGTGTAGCTGGTGTCAGATCGTTGTTTGCCTTGTCTTTGTTTAGCCTGTGCCCTGGTTTTGTCTGCTGCTTCATGTGCTCCTCTGCACTGGGTGGTTTTGTGTCTTGGAGAGTTCCTGTGGTTTGATGCACTGGGCTCTTGCTTGTTTGGATTGTTTTTTCAATTACAGTTAGTCCCACTGGGCTGCCTCCTTTGTTTGCATCCCCTGCAGCCCCTTGTTTGTTTTTTGTGAGCTCTAATAAACTTTTCTATTTGCACTTGCTACTTGACTTTTTGAAGTTGTGATTGTGACCCTGCTAGGGCCCTGACCCTGCTAGATTGTGATTGTGACCCTGCTAGGACTGTCACTTTTTATTTGATATTCAAATATTCAAATATAATATTTATTTGACATGTGAAATATCCATTGAAACTATACATATATAAATAAACTATTCTGTTTTTAACGTGCCATGTGTAGCACATTTTTTACAGACTATGATTAGACCATTTGTTTTTTATTTTATTGTTTGCCATCTTATTCAGTAGCGGGCGCTCTAAACATATTGCAACATAGGCCCAAATCAAGCAAATAAGCCAATTCCTTACTCTATCTACTGAAAATGAAACAGTGGATGACTTTGCAAAAAAAGGGCTCATAGCTATTCAAATGCATTGCTTGATGTTCGATATTCGTTCAAATTTGTATTTTCTCAAAAGTGACAGCAGCACATTATATAGTAGCAGGCCTTGCCCTATTATGCCATCTTTGAATGCCATTGGCCATTGAATTGCGTCGTAAGACTTTGTTCACTCCACAAATCACTGGCACACTGGAGGTGCGATAAAGAATGTAAAGCAAATCCCTTTTTTGCATATTATGAACTCATGGTGGTTAATTCGATTTGACCATTGGCTTTTACAAGGCAATATTTTTTAAAACACTGTTTTTATATTTATCACAGGGTTCTGCTCTTTGATTGTGTTACTTTAAGTAACAAAATATTTAAAATATATTTTAATTTAATTTCTTATTATTTAAATGTATTTTAATTTAAAATTGTTATTTAAAATTTTTAAATCATTATGTAAATTATTTGTATGTTGGGTGTGAGAGCAGAATGAATACCTCAACTCAGTACATTATGCATGCAGTCACTATATAAAGAATATTGCACATTTTAGCCTATGTGTTATCTACACAAGCTGGTAAACAGGCTGGAACAAGAGAAACGAGCCAGGTATGAAAACGCGCACGTTGACATTAACATGCTGTTTGTACACTAGAGGGTGCACACGTTTGTTTTGCCTTTGAGTTACAATTTGTATTACTGTACAATGCCTACTGTATAGAAACATTCTCATACAGTATATGAGGTTTTAAAACTGTGGTCTTAAGGGGTCTAATGATTTAACTGATCCCTAGAAAAATTCAGAAAGAAAACAGGCAAAACATTATAAAATCAACCTACATTTTGTTCATATAGTTAAAATTTTGTTTAGAAGTGCCAAAACAGTACTTGACCTAATAAAACCTTTCCTCTGGAATTTTTCCTTCCCAGCTTCACAGAGGAATTCCATCAGGGCCGCCTTTCTTTAAGAGGCCCCCATGAATATAAATGCAATATGGTCACAGCCTGGCGTTGGGTGGAGTGGGTTTGTTTTCAAATGCTTAATTCAGTTTGTCACCTTCATTCAAGGGGCTCTGAGTGCCCTAATTTGTGTTAATGAGGAGTAATAAAGTCATAGTCCCTCATATTAGTGCTGGAGGGGAAGAGAAAGGAGGAGAGGTTGACTGCTCCCCTTTCTCTCTACACATCCATCGCGTCTTCCTTCTGTGAATGCCAGAAAGCCTTGATCTGCTGTTTCGTTCTCCCATGTGGCTCGCCTCCATTGTTCCTCTAATTAGATCTCTTTTGTTGGGTTAGTGCCGACGCCATCTGCTCTGCTGTCAGTAGCACGGTGGGTCTAGGATAGGGGCATTGTGCTGGTGAAATCCTTTCTTCCTTCTCCCCACAATGGGCTACAAAAGAGTTGGCATGTCCCCATCACACTCACATAAGGGCCCTTTCACACTTGATGGAATTAGGAAGAGATTGATGTCCCTGTGTTCAGTGAGTACCGTAAGTGGGGAAACTCGTACATTTATTCTAAAGGCCTGCACTGAAATCTCAGCTGGTTTTAGGGGTAGAGGGTGTGTGAGGGGTTGAGAAAAGTTATTGTAAGCAGTTAGCTGCTCATGTTAAAAAAAACAACAAACCATGCGTAGCACATGTCAGCTGTTGCCTTGGATAAACTCACGTCAGGATTTCTTTAGAGCTGTCTAAACATTGTTGTCAGAGCTGTCAAAACTCGCTTGCGCAAAAGTGAGGTCTGAAAGTTGAGATGATGAAAATGACTCCCGTATGAAAAGCCAAGCATTGCGTTAGCACTTTCCTCTGCATTATGTCAGAAACACAGGCTTAAAGATTGTTCCAGTACGTGAGCACAAAACACTTCTGTTGTGTTTTTTTGCTTACAAATATCCAATGCGGTTAAAAATATCAAAAGCGTTTAAATATACAAACATTAAAAGCTGTGTTTTTTAAAAGGCGTGAAATCTAAGAGCGCTATGCCACTCTTGGCCTGTAGGTGGCAGTGTGGTCCCGTCCACATTTACTACCAACACGCTGGTCACGCAACAGGAACTGTCCGGCGGTACATGAAGGGCAGTGCAATCTAAACATTTAGCACTCTGCAAAAATCTGATGCCTGAGCGATATGTTTGAAAAGGCAGATTCAAGAGCTGCTATGATTATGTGATGTAGGCATATGATACAGCAATGTCAGATTTGTCATGTTTGTAAGTGTATGAGTCAGTTCAAAAGATAAACATCTGCTAAGTAGTAGTAGTGTAAATCCCAAAGAAGCCTGGATTTTTAAATGTCTGTATGTGATGCACGTCTAATAAAAAAAGAAACTAATTTATAGAAAAAACATTTGCTACTTGATTAGCACTTGTATGTGTAAGGTAGTTTTGTGATGTAATGCGCACATCCCCTCCCACCCTCTCCTGTTCCCTCTCTCTCTGTCTTTCACTGCTTTCTGGCTTTTCTTTTATACACGTGCAGTGTATGTATTTTGGTTTGTGTCTGGTCAATGGAGATTGGCAAACCTTTAGAAGACTGAATTATATCAGAGTGGTTAAGCATAATTCAGAAGATGGTTTATTTCTTTATATAAGAGTTAATTGTGTTTATCTCTGTGTTTATTTTTATAACACTTTTTGAACACTTTTTTTTGGTAACATTCCAAAATGTTTTAAGGTTTATATTATGAATAATAATAGACCATCATTTTGCTATGATTCTGATTATGTTGTGATTATTTGGACAATGTTTTGCCTATTTAAAGATTATGGGTACCAGTTGATAACAGTGTATGTTTTAAAAAAACTGTTTTAAAAAAAGGATCATTTCCAAAATCTGCCACTTGAATAGCTAATAAAGTTTTTATAGTGTGTTTTGATGACCAAGTAAACCAGCTGCTCATTTAATTTCAGCAGTTTTGTTAGTCTCATTTACTGTTGTTAAATTGCATTATGCATACTGGCATTAAATCATTTTTGATCTGTAGACTTCAGAGTCATGCACTATATTAACCCATATTAATTAGCACAGTCTGTGGTAACACTGTAAAATGCATGTGGAAATCATTGCTGGCACACGACAGGCTCTGATTTGACCCCCTTTCAGCTCTGTCTATCATGTTTACTCTCCCTGGCTCAGTTTTCTCAAAAACAAAACATTCCAAAAGGATGTTATTTTACTCACAGCTCGATGGCATTCCTCTCTCTGCACAAACTACATGCCAGTGTTCATTCCAGGCCTGTTTTCTCACCCAAAATCTGTACAGACACTGTCTGCTAACAACAAACCCACATGAAATGTGTTACTTCAGCTGCAAACATTTGGCGAAGGATTAGTGATGGTGCTCCAGGCTCATGTTGAAGTTCTTATAGTGGGTGAGTCAAACCTGATTAGGTTCAGGGGCTGATCTGGGCTCTGGGACGCTGGTCAGCATATTTGCAGGGTTCATAAATGTAAAGAATCACTGAATAACAAATATACTACAGTTGTAATTATTTCTGTTGTGCTGTATATTTTTTCAGATTTAAACAAAACAAAAAAAAGTGAGGTACAGTGAGATCAATTCACGTTATGAAGAGAATAAAAATTCTTTTGATCATGAGAAAAACACACCATGTCATGAGAAAAACACACCATACCTCACGTTGGGTTTTAAAACTCAGGCTGCAATGTTTAATTTTAAATTAATTGTAAATATTTGATGTGTACATATTTCAGATAAAAGAGATATGTGGAAAATTAGTTTAAAAAGAATTTGTTTGTCTTGGAAGAACGAGTAAAAATAGAAATGTTGTTCTTGCATTCGCAAACACCTACATAAACAGACACATACATAAACGCACTTGCAGACGGTCATAAAAAGCAGAGACATTTAACTGTTATCTGTTCTGCACTCAGATATCAAAAGCAAAAGACCTCATCTTTGCAAACAGAAGAATCTCTTACAGATTTCACCCTTGATTGACCATCGCTCTTTATTCTCGCTCCCCCCTTCAGGCCGCGGCGGTCTGCTGCTTGCAGGGTTAAAATAAATGCTAGCAGTGAACCATATTGCGTTCCTCCCTCTAATCTCTCCTTATTCACAGGCGCGTAATTGGTAGTCAATTTGCACTCCCCCTTCACCCATTGTGGTGTGTTTTCCTCTGACAGAGTGCGGAAGATAAATGACCAAACTGTGCCAGAGGGACCACAGCTCGTCGAACATGGGCACCCTAAATTCATTACACCAATTTCCTCTTGTCCTGCTCGCCAAAAGAAAATGAGAGAGAGCGGGGGAGAGGGAAGAAAATGAATATAAAGAAAAACAGTCCGATGGTTTTTAAAAACGAGGGGAAAACCAACAGACAGTGGTTGGAGAGAGAATAGCCATTTATTAAGTTTTCCTTTGTTTTTATTTTCTTGTACTTTATTTTTTCTGCAAACTAAACATATTGAATGAAATTCTAGTTATTGAAATGGGAGATGTTGGATCACTGTAAAGTTGGGGGAGGGGAAGTTAATGTAGTTATAAATTACATATAGTGTTCGGTATTTAGCCTTGATCATAAACAAATCACAACACATCACATATTGATCAAAATTGATCTAAATTGATCTTTTTTATAATAAATATTACACACACATACATTATATATAATATTATTATCTTATGCTTAATTCATCAGTACTGGTTTTTAAAAATTAGTTCTTCAAAAAGTCGGTTGCTCCAAATTATAACAGTCTAATGTGCTTCAGTTAAATCCTGATGTATAACATCAGTCCCACCACCATCATTGATGCTTCTGGTGACCTGCAGAATAGCTCTGGGAAGAAATTAAATGATTTGTCTATACTGTCTCTTATTTTGCTTAATTATTTATATATAGTTTGGCGTTCAGCTATTGTTTGTTCTATTGTTTTGTTCTATCCTTTCTGTTTGCTATATATATATTGTTAAACCCGGTTTGGGTAAGTAGCAGTACTAAAAAAGTTGGTGTGTTGTAAAATATTACTTTATACTGTTTTTTTGGAGGTTATTATACAACAAAATCCCAAAAGGCTAAACAGAAAACTTGAGATTCTGGTTTTACATTTGTGTGTTGTGTATGCATGTTTCTTTTTCTGTCTATACAGGTTGTGCTGTTATAATTCTCGTCTCAGGCTTCAAAGCCTTTGGCAGATTAACAGAGCCACAGAAGAGTGTGATTGAGCCGATGTGGTAATTTATCTTCTCTGGCTCTGCAATACAGATTTGCACCTGTTGAGCCCCAACAATCAGCTCTGTCTGCCTGCCAGGCCCACTGCAGGCCAGCACAGACCCTGCGTAAAAGACTTCGGTGCTGCTTTATACCTTATCCATGGAAGCAGCGAAGGGCGGAGGAGCAGGAAACATGGTCTTGAGCAAAACAATAAAACTTGCAGTTCGGAATGAAATAGATATTTCTTGGTTTTGATTTTAAACCTGCCTCAGTTGGTAATGCAGACAAGCTGCAGTTCTAGCATGTTCTTCCATCTTCTCCCTCTCTGAAACAGATGAGGTTACCCCAGTGATGCTCATACTTAGCAACATGGCTGTACATGCCACGTTTGGAAGACACTGCAAGTGTTTTGCATTAAGGCCTCACTATGAGAGAGAGAGAGAGAGACAACAGAAATATGATGGAGGTGTGCAGATGGGTTCTTCCAACGCTAATAAAGATGTCATGTGAAAACATCAAGAGACACAAAGTCTCATTTTCCGCCAAGGTGCTGTCCTCCAGATGTGCAGGAATGAAGAGGTGATCTGGTCATAACAGGGCCTGTCTGCCACGCCACTTTCAGCTAACAGGCACAACCTTAGCACACGTTTGAAGTGAGGGCCAAGAAGTGTCTGGGCCCTTAACGACCAGCAATTTATTACAACACCATCCTGCTGAGAGCAAAAGGTCAGGGGTCACCTCCTGAACCCCATAAAACCTCCCTCTCCTGTTCTTTCTCTTTTCTTGTTCTTCATCCACTTCTCCCTCGAACTCCCCCCCCCCACACACACACACTTTCTCTCGTATCCTCTGTGCCTTTAGCACCTGTTTAGCACCTCTGTCCATTTATGAGGTTTGTCAGGTTGTTCTTAAATGTTTCATGGTTGCAGTTCAAGGTGCAAATGGTTAATGTAGTGCACAGTGTATGGCCTGCTGTCCAGTGCACTTTAGTCTATTTTTAGGATTGTAAACACCAATAAGGATGACTATATTGTCAACTTGCTTTTTTTTTAGAATTTTTTTATTGAGTTTATCAAGTGCAGAACACAATTCCATGATTTAGCTAGTCATAATTTGTTTACTTAGCACAAATTATTGTAAATGGGGAAAAAGTGCTCACAACACAGTGTATGAATGCGTGTACACAAACACACACAGGTGTTGTACAATGAAACTGAAACACCTGGTTTTAGACCACAATAATTCTTTAGTATGGTTTATAACCTCCTTTTGCAGCCAATACTACAACAATTTGTCTTGGAATGACAGATACATGTCCTGCACAGTGGCCAGAGGGATTTTGAGCCATTCTTTTTGCAGAAACCAAGAAGAAACCTCCAAAACATGCCAAAGTCGCTCAGTAATATTTAGATCTGGTGACTGTGCAGGCCATGGGAGATATTCAGCTTCACTTTCATGTTTATCAAACCACTCTATTACCAGTCTTGCTGTGTGTATTGGTGCATTATCATCCTGATACACAGCACCGCCTTCAGGATACAATGTTTGAACTATTGTGTGCACATGGTCCTCCAGAATGGTTTGGAAGTCCTTGGCAGTGATCTTGCACAAGTATTGGGCCTAGAGAATGCCATGATATTGCAGCACAAACCATCACTGTTCCCTGCTATGCTTCACTCTGGGCATGCAGCAGTCTGGATGGTACACTTCTTTGGGGCTTCACACCATAACTCACCCGGATGTGTGAAAGACAGTTAAGGTGGACTTATCAGAGAACAATATATGTTTTACATTGTTCCCAGCCCAAGATTTTCATTGCTGGCACCATTGAAACCAGCGTTTGGCATTGGCATGACTGATCAAAGGTTTGGCTATAGCAGCCCAGGTGGAAAGAGGAGAGTTAAGGTGCACATTTAATTCTGCAGTGAGTTGGGCAGCTGTGGTTTTATGTCTTTTGGATATACCCGGACATAGCACCCGGACATCCCTTTAAGACTTCTATATATATATAGCTATATACAGGTCCTTCTCAGAAAATTAGCATATTGTGATAAAGTTCATTATTTTCTGTAATGTACTGATAACCATTAGACTTTCATATATTTTAGATTCATTACACACAACTGAAGTAGTTCAAGCCTTTTTATTGTTTTAATATTGATGATTTTGGCATACAGCTCATGAAATCCCAAAATTCCTATCTCAAAAAATTAGCGTATCATGAAAAGGTTCTCTAAACAGGCTATTAACCTAATCATCTGAATCAACTAATTAACTCTAAACACCTGCAAAAGATTCCTGAGGCTTTTAAAAACTCCC
>JBAJNP010003647.1:0-38155 GCA_036877545.1 Yasuhikotakia modesta | reverse complement strand
TGATGTGGTGGTGTGTCTGACCTTCACGTCTCTGAAGCATGATGACCCATATCTTTCAACTCTTTCAACATTCCTTGAATCTAAAAAGTTTAAAGAATTAGATGAAAAAAATACTTTGCATTCTGTCACTAAGTGGTTCAATGGTCCAGATGTCATCACAAAGATGAGAGAAAATTTGTTTCACTTTAGAAACTTCTCCAGGGCCAACAAAGAAGAACATAAAATGTGCTTCATTATTTCTGCCATCTCAGATCCCTCCAGTCCAGGCTCCTCAATCTATCTGTATGAACAAGGCAAACTGACAGACAAACAGTTTCAACTTTCACTATTCAAACCACCTCCACCCACAGTGGAAAACATCTGGTATGACAATGTGACCCTGATACTGCAGAAATCCTCAAGTGAAAAAACAGTGCAATACAGAGTAGAGTATAAGGAGTTCAAAACAGAGGACAAGGAAAAGTGGCTTGTCAAAAACACATCAGACGATAACTTTACTCTGACTGGATTGACGCTTGGAAAGCAATACTTGATCCGCTACAGGACAGTGGGTAAAGTGGGAGTGAGTGAAGCCAGTGATACTGTCTCACCTAAACTCTCCCCAGGTAATTGTGATCTGTTTATTTCCTATTGTATCCATTAGTTTTTTCTTCTTCCATTCCTTCAAAGTCTATGGCAGCCCGTAGAACAGTAGATAGGAAAGGTTATGAAATTTGGCACACAGATTGAGGATAGTCTGATAGTCTTCATGCATCATCCAGGGACACTCCTGACAAAAACTTCTTAAAATCTTTTTGATAGATTAAATGGTTCTTGAGCAATGCATCAAGATAATAAATGGGTACATACCCCAAAGGGCTGTCTTAGTAATGCTTTACCATGTGACCCCTGCATTTAACCTATCACTGGTGAGGAGTGAACACACACACACACACCTGGAGCAGTGGGCATCTATCACTGCAGTGTCCAGGGTGCAATTGGGTACACGCAAAGCTATTTTATAATACATCAATTTACATATTTATAATACATCATACTGAATTAGTTGCCCACCCATTTCCCAATTGTTAAATTAGGGAAAAAACCTACTGCTAAATAATTCCCCCAACATGTTTTTCTGTTTTTTTTTGCTTTCTCAGTTGAGTCTTACCCTGCTTTTTTACAAGGTATGTAAAATTTCTGTTTATCCAACTATTATTTTACTCATAATATTTTAATTCATTTACAAGAGATTTTTTTTTTGGTTTTCCCCAGAATTGGGACTGGAATTCCGACAGTACTATCAACAATGGCTAGATGATGACAATTTTTAAACAACCAGGAGTTAGAATGGCAGAATTTCAGTTTGACAAAAATGACATTGTCCTCAGTGCAACGCTGTGGCCAAGTAAGTGAGTGTAACAGAGTTGGGGGTTTAGAATTTGTGATGGTAAAAGGCAATGGTCTAAGAACAGTATTTTCTGTCAAGTGTGAAGAGCTGGGTAAGCCTGTGCCACTCAATGTAAAGTCAGGAAGGTTTTTCTGCATTACAGGAAAAAGTGGAGATGATATTCTTGACATGTATTTTCTAAAGTTAATGTACATATTTTAACATTTATGTACATTAGACCATTATAACATTTTTTGGTTTGTGTTTTTAGTAGGTTAAATGCAACAATAATAAAAATATCTATTGCTTCTTCTATTAAATTACCACATAGATTACTTATCTTTTACTTAAGGAGAAAGCTTCTTTATGTTGTACTAGTATCCATCCTCCTGTTTCCAAAGCCTTAGCGTCATGGGGATAGTCAGAATAAATAGCCACTCTATTTTAGTCTATTGACTTGTTTTTTATGTTATATATTGTATATTTACCATTACTTTTTTATATTTTTGTGTATTTCATATAACATTTTATTTTAGTATCAAGTTATTACACAAATGTTTTTGTTTTTACACACATTTATTGCATCTACGTACTGATCTTTACTGTTGTCTTGTGATTTATTGCTTCTTTGTTTTACTCACTTAAACATTGTGTATGCTAAGTGTATGCTAAATGTAACTGTAATGTGTGGACTATAATAATCTAAAGCCAGTTAGCAGGTCAGTGCTTTAACAAAAGGGTTTTCTTTCATTATGAAACTGTGGCTGATAAGCCATAAATTCCTTGGAAAAACATTAAATATACTGTAAAATAAAAAAAATGTAATTGCAACAGATTTGATTTGTGCCATTAAAGACAAACTGATAAGAGACATTGTCCTGTGTTCATGCATTAAATTAGCAAATTCAGCGCTGTACTGCATAGACATCTTTATATACCTAAATGAAGAGATACAAATATGAAGATAAGTGATTTAAAAAGGTTATTTTACAGAAATGTCTTAGCTTGACACAGAATATCTCATTTAAATCCATTTCTACTCAGAAATTTGACTAAATAAATGACATATTAGAAGTGTATGAGGACAGAAAGATTTTTAAGTAGCTACTTAGTGAAATGTTTTGAAAACGTTATAAAATAGAAAAAAGTTAAATAACGATATCATTAACGTTAAAACAATATATAAAAGCTCGATCGTTTAAACGTTCCTAAAACTTTCAAAACAATATGTCTAATGTAAACGTTACAGAAACATTTTTAAAAACTAAAATTGTCAGCTAGAATTACATCTTGGCGGAAATAGAAACTTTTGTATAAATATAGTAATATAAATAAAAAACTAAAATATAAACGCGTTTCGTATTTTAATTCTTTTTGGCGCTCGTGGCTTGCCGTTGTCGCGCAGCAGTTGTGTCGCGCAGCACATCCCAGAACATAATAAACGCGGACTACGTTTTGTTGCTTTAAAAGTAGTGTTGTATGAGCTTTTATATTTTTATTTAAAAAGAAATGGACATCGTAAATTGTTTCTAATTTCTGTCTTGCATTGTAAATTATTATAGTAGAAAAAGCTGAAGAAAAATACGTGTCTAATTCTGTGTTAAAACGACTGTGACTTGATTCAAACGTACAAGCCCAAAACGTTTCAACGTTCTTTAACTCCTTCGAATCCGTCTATTAGACCTGAACAGCATCGCTGTCGTTTCATAAACAGGTCTTGAATTCATAGATAGTATCAGTACTGGGCGATGGAGGGAGTTTGTAATGGAGAGGAGACAGATGTGATGGCTCAGACGTGTGTGTTGTCTGAGTTCAGTGAGAGAGCAGAGGTGAAAACTCTCATCAGCAGTCTGCCTGACATCTGTCAGGACACGGTCAACACAGAGGCTGCCGTGGAGAAGTTTGTGGGTAAGAATCTTTCTTACACGTGATACTATACAAGAGACATTTCTATAGTATAGGCAGTTTTCTTGTGTGTAGTGACTTTTGTACAGCAAGATGCTCTGGATAAGAATGTGTGCTCAATGCCTTCAATTATACAGTTATAATGGATCGCTACCAGGAGCAACCGCATCTATTGGACCATCACCTGGGTAAGAGGGTTTTCAGCTACTGAAAATGTTCAGTGTCATGTGATGTGCTTCTGTTAGCAGTGTTTCATGTGCTGTTGTGTAGAGTGGATGCTGAACATGCTGTTGGAGATGATCCGCAATGAGAAATCACCACCTCTTCTGATTCATCTCTGTTTCAAATTTCTCTACATCATCTCAAAGGCAAGACAGTGCACAGCTCTCTAACATAAACACAGCTCTCCAACTCAATGACACAAACTTTCTGCAGTTCTGAGGTTGGGGGATATTGGGGAGTTTTGTGAATGATGCTGGTGCTTTTGTAGGTCAGAGGATATAAGATCTTCATGCAGCTGTTTCCACACGAGGTGTCAGATGTTCAGCCAGTTCTGGATCTTCTGTGCAGACAGGATCCAAAAGACACTGAGGTGACTTAGACATTTTCTGCCTATAGACTCTATAATGAGCCTCACAGTGCAAAACATAAACATGCATATTTAAATTCTAAAGTTCTAAAAACAGAATTTTTTTTTTTTTTAATACAGCTAATTTCCCTAAAATACAGTTTATAAACCAATGTTAGCATTTGTTTTTTGTTGTTTAGGTTTTTTTTTGCAGCTGATCCTTTAAGCGTTTTACTGTATATAAACACTTCATTGCAAGCTTGCTTTGTGGTGGCTGGTGTTGGTTGTTTTATGTTCTCAAGGTTGACTACAACTTTTACTGTATGTAAACACTTCATTGCAAGCTTGCTGTGTGGTGGCTGGTGTTGGTTGTTTTATGTTCTCAAGGTAGAAAAAGTGGGCATCATGCAGTACATGTGAAATATGTGCCCTTTCATACTGGTCAGCATATGATTTAACAGCTGACCTTTTTATATGTGGTCAGATAAGTTGTAATTGGAAATAAATTTGGTAATTTTGGTAAGGTCAGTGAGTGACTCACCATAGTGCTAACACAACTCTGTAATTTACAGTAATAACTAGCACATTTTCAAAGTAATAATTTATTGTTAGTTAAGGAAATTGTTATTTGTGTTAATGCTTCTTAAATTGTAAAGTGCATTCTATGTAATCTAATAAGATTTTGTATGTGTGTATGTAGACCTGGGAAACACGCTACATACTCCTCCTGTGGCTGTCCATGACCTGTCTCATTCCCTTTGACCTGTCCCGTCTAGATGGACACTTGTCCACTGAACCCGAGCTAAAAAGAGAGCCCATCATGGATCGTATCCTCTCTGTTGCCAAGGTAACACACAGATGTTGTGGTCACATATTCATACACAGACGTTCTAAATTTTAAGTTTGGAAAGTCTGACCAGTGAATCTGAATAACTTGAAGACATGTGACCTATAGGGTATTGAGATATGTGTGACCTTTTTTGAAAGAGGAATTTATTTAAAGATGGAAAATTTAAAGAACTCAACATTTGGGTTATGCATGTTAGATCAACAGTATTCTCCCAGATGTTGTCCCAACCAGTCAGAGTTCTTTGAACATACTTCTTATCTGAATGCAGCTGTACAAGCTAAGCAAGGTTCTTCAGGATTATTGGAAACTCACAGGCAGTTGGGTTTGATCAGGGTGGAACTGCAGGAAAGTGGCTTTTTAAGGGCCAGAGTTCAGAACCTCCAGTATACACTAGACAAACTTCAGTTAGTTAAAGTGACTCAGTGCAGTGAAGCCATATATGTATTTATAACGGCAGGGTAAGCGTTTCTTCATGAAACATTTATTGTTTAGAAAGTCTCTTAATGTCCTGATACCAATCACTTAAGGTTATGATGATTCTAACACTGTGATGGTTATTTACAGTAAGTAGTTAAAGAACATGGCAGTAATACCAAACATTTAAAGAAACTGTGATGGCTTTCCTATGAGCCAGGGTAGTGTGATAAATTGTTCTTCACACATAGCCTGGTATAAACACACATTTTCCATTTTCAAGCTGTGTTGTCCATTTTTTAAAAAACGTCACATACAAATGACAGATATGATGAATTGTGATGGCTATGAGAAGATAGCTATGATAAGAACCAATGTTTTTTCGCCATCTGTGCACAGATAATACAACCCCAGGCAACTTTATATTGTGTGCAGGATATCTTTACTACCCATAAATGTTTATATCGCTTTCTAGTGGTCAGTTAATTATTACAATTTTGACTCCAACATGAACATGCAATACTGCAATAATAGCATTACAATAAACAAGAGGCAGGTAGATCCAGTGATACACGCTTCTGAACTGTTGTGTTTGTTTTAATGTTTGATTTATCTTTGTTTTCATGTGTTTTTAGTCCTTCCTCAGAGTCAGTGACAAATCTCGAGATGCTGCATCAGTGCTGGTGTCAAAGTAAGTTTTGTTTGTTTTATCTAATTTCTACTATACGTATGTGTGTTGCTTGAGTATGTATATGTAATATAATGAATATTTGCAATATGCAGCAAAATTGTGAATGTGTGTTGATTTAGCTTTCTTCTTTTGTCAAGATTCCAGTTCGAAACGTTTTGTCCAAATTCTGATACGGGCTGTTTATGTCATCATTCAGAAATAACAGACTCACAGAACTCTTTGTACAGTATATAATAAAAAAAATCCTACAAATTAGTATTAAAATGTTTGGGTGCAAAATATTTAAAATTGATTTAGCAAATTATTACTTACTATAGAGTATTTGTGCAGAAATTAAAACAAAACATTATACTTCTTAGTATAAAGGTAAATGTTTTAAGTACATAAAAAACATATTTTTCAACTTATTTTTTCACTTTCTATTTTACTATACATTTTATTTATTTTTAAACAGGTTTTTAGTCTGACCATAAGGCTTTTTTGGTTAAAATTATGAAAACAAAATCTAAATGCCATTAAAATGAATAGAAATTGTATATAATATATTGTATATACACCATGTTGGTTTGAAAGCATTCAACTTGTTCGTTTTGTGATGTCAGTGTCATTGCCTAAGCAGTAGAGGGCGCTGTGTTAACATTTATTTGCATTGTTTGAACAGGTTTGTTACCCGTCCCGATGTAAAGCAGAAGCATTTGGGAAATTTTCTGGATTGGTGTCTGAGCAGCATCTCTCAGAGCAGTGAGCTGACCATGGAGGGAACTGTGGCCCTTGATGGAGCTTTACAGTCACTGGTGAGCCTCTAGAAATCCTCAAATTTCTCCATCATTCACAAAATCATTTGCCTGTGTTGACACAAAGCCCATAGCCAAATACCACATACATGATGTAAAGCAGATTTACATCATAATTAAATCTGCTTCTACTGCCTTGAACAGGCCTCTGGTGTCATTGAAATCTATTTGTCTTGCCTTAAGAAGAGTTTGTTGATTTGAGTTTGTTAATGTGATCATATATTCTTTATCAGTGGAGTTTATATATTAGAGACATCGCAAATCAACATAATCTGCTAAGATTTAAGAGGCCGGGGAGCTGACGACCTTGCACGTTAAACTTTTGTATGGCTTGTTCTGTTGCCTGAGGCTCTCAAAACTGGCTCTGTGTGCTTACAATGCCTAAGGTGCTAAAACTGCCATCAAAGTTTTGCATATATGCTTTAAGTGCCACAAGGCAACAAGCAGGAACATGTTCATTGCACATTTAAATTTCAGAATCACAAAAGACTACTGAACTGCATCCAGCTTTTTAAAAGGCACACTGCAAACGGGTTTATGGTAATGTGAAGTCAAATTTAAAAACAAAGCATAGATAAAGCAGAGCTTTAAAGATTTTTGAAGAATATAGTCACCGTCTTATTCAAATATTGTTCTTTATTTTTTTATAACCAGGCCCAGCTCTTCAAGCATGGTAAACGCGATGACTTCCTGCATTATGGTGTGTATACTTTTTCAGATTTTTTTTGGTCTCTGTAGTGTATAGTATAGTGTGTAGTGTATATGTACACTAATGTTTGCTCATTTTTACTTGATGCAAATTTTTACTGTAGCCCCCACAGTGCTTCAATGCCTGAACCAAAAGAGAATAGCTGAAAGTAACCAGGCCACATTACGGAAACTGGGTGTAAAAGTGGTCCAAAGACTGGGGTTGACCTTTCTAAAGCCACGTTTGGCCAAATGGAGGTAATATATGCAATAATAAGGAGGGCAAGGGGCCAGTGTGAGAGAGTTTCAGGTCACTTGTCCCATCACGCCCATTTTGCCTGTGTTTTCATGCCTTGAACATAAACATTTAGTTTCTGTGATGAATTAAACACTTGTTGCACACTTAGCTGAGCAACAAGGTAATATTGTTTAGCTAAGTTAAATTGTTAGATGTAGATGAAATGGGTTAATATGGAAGAACATTATAACCAGTTAGTATGATTTATAAATTTGTATCCAGATACCAGAGAGGATGTCGGTCACTGGTAGTGAACCTAGCCCAGTCTGGCATCACAGAAAGTCTAGAGGCTATAAAACCTGACCTGGAATCTGTCAGTGAGGAGGAGGATTATGATATACCTCAGGAGGTTGAGAATGTCATTGGTAAGAATCCAACCATTTGCCTGTTTGGTAAATACTGTATTAAAACATGTTTTCATGCACTGCCATTACTTCTATTTGATGTTGCAGAGCAGCTATTGGTGGGACTGAAAGACAAAGAGACAATAGTCCGGTGGTCGTCTGCCAAGGGGTGAGAACAAAAAATTCTGGGCCATTTTGTGTAATGTTGTGGTTCTACGTAACATTTGAAATAGCTGTGTAAATAGCTATTGCATATACTATTGGTGAGACTATGTCACCAAAATAAAGTGCAATAAAAGCATTATTGCTTTCTAGCTAAACTAGCATACTTTTTATGCACCCTGCAGGATTGGAAGAGTGACCGGCAGACTAGTTAAAGAGCTTGCAGATGATGTGGTTGAGTCTGTTTTAGAGTGTTTCAGGTATGATAATCTTTAACAGAATATATGACTTAAGGTGGGTAAACATGGTATCTTTCATGGCATTGTGTTTATAATTACATGGTTCAGTTTCCAGGAAACAGACAATGCCTGGCACGGGGGCTGCCTGGCTCTTGCAGAGCTGGGTCGAAGAGGGCTGCTGCTTCCATCACGTCTTACAGATGGTTGGTTTACATTCTCTATAAAAACTCACCCACTCTCTTTCTTTTTTTTCTTTTGTGGAACTCGGAGAACATGTTGAGCATGTCTCAGTTGTTATTGTCTATGTAATGTAAAGGGTCTGAAACTAAGACTAAAACTAAGGTTTGCTCTTTCAAATCAAATAGTTCAATTTATTGATGTATACGTCTGATGTGTGAGTCCGCACTTTAATGACATCAGATCTCATTGGTTCCTGCTTGTCTTCTGGGCTAACGTCATGGCACACTAATGATTTCCTTATATGTACTGTTTTCTTTCAGTCTGGATTTGAGTTGTAGTCCTGAAATTGTAGTCTTTCCTAATGTGTTAAAATCCTTCTGTTACTTTGTATACCGTTCCAAAAATGTAGAAAAGCAAACAGCAGATACACTTTATGCAAACACTATTCAAATACCTTGTTTGACAAGCTCCTTTATTTCATAATGCCACCACCTTGTTCAGTGCACAGCTACATGTTTTTCTAAGTCTGTTAAAAAGCTCAAAAAAAGTGTACAATCTTTTTTTTAATCAGTGCAGAGTATTGCACGAGAATATTGTACTGACAACTGTAAAATACAGGCATAAATACAGTGTTAATTTATGTATTCTGTGTAACTGCTGTTTATCTTCCCTTAAGTCTCTGATTATTGATTCAGCCCAAAGAGTCTTATTGTCTGCATTGTCTATATCAGCAGTTTTGCGATCTTTTCCTTTGGGTCCGGGCTGGTTCTTTTACCCTTGCTCTCTTGGTATTGTGTCTCAGAGGTCTACTTTTGGCTCGTTTTTGTCCCAGTGCCTGAGTGGTTCGTTTGGGCGTGTCTGAAGTGTCTATGGCTGGATGATTTTCTGGGGAAGAAAGGCATTGATCATTCTGGCCCTTTGTTATGTCTTGTTGGACAACATGGGAAGAATTGATAATGTTTGTTGAGCTAGCAAGCTGACACAGAGCAAAGGCTGCAGAGTGTCTCTGGTCACATGGGTCTAGATCTTGTTCCACAGAACTTAGGACAGGTTCTTTTTCTGGAGTTTCAGAGTCTGTGGTGTTGGGCAGGGCTTGTTTGTTTGTCTGTGCCCTGAGGCAAAGGTTGAGCGGTGCCTCCTCTTGACTACTTTCTGAATCATAATGCATCTCTTGCTCAGGGTAATGGTGGATCTTGTGTCCGGATGTGGCCTGGTCCCTCTTTGATAGGTTGAGAGGTGCTGTCTCCTCCTCTGTCTCCTCATCCTCTTCTCTCTCTGATGAAATGTCACTGCTTCTTGCAGATACTGTGGTTTGCGGTTCGTTTCTGAAAAGAGAAAACAGTTTCCCAATTGTAAGTTTGGTAACAAATACAGTAATTATTAACAGGCTCATTGGCATTCCAACCAGATTTATTATATAATTAAATGTTTTATTTTAAACCTTTTTATTTTATGATTTTAGGACTGTGATTTTATTTTATGTGATTTAAAGTTTCTTTCATTATTGTGCACATAGACTTTACCTACCTTTCACTATTTTTGAATGTGTTTTCTTGAGGTTCACGTGTTTTCTTGGGTAAGCTGTTTGTTTCTGTGGTTACTCCTGGTCCTGGCATAACATGCTGTGAATGACTGATTGGGAATGTCTGCCCATGGAGAGTGTGCCTTATTGTAACAGGGACACGCTGGGTGACATCTGCAGCACTTGGCCTGTCTGGAGATCCAGACGCAGCACAGCCAGCTAAAGGACTCTGGCGGGTATCCTTGTCTCCACTGTGGTCCTGGACACCTCTGTCCTCAGTAAGCCTACTGTAAGGTTCAAAATGTGATGAGGGGACCATGTGTCCCCCATACTCTCTGGGATAAAATCTGTGACTGTACACATCCAAAGGTAAATACCTGGACCTCTGTAGAGACATGGATAGTTCAGGGTGCTGGTAAAAGCTCAAGGGAAGTGGTGGAGCAGGGATAATAGAATGCCCATATCTGTAGTGATAAGGGTGGAGAAGGGATGTACTGGGTGGGACCAGAGGTGATGGAACCAGGGGCCTCTGGTTCTCTCGAGGTGCAAGTTGGTAGGCTGTCGTGTGTGCTTGGTTTGGTGAGTAGTGGGTGTAGAGAGAACGCTCTGTTACCATGTACGGAGAATAGTCTGGCAATAAAGGAACAAGGGGTGTTGTGGAAGTGGGTGGGATACATGTTGCCATTTGGTGGTAGAACTGAGAATTGGAAGTTGATTGATCATTTTTGTTTGGAGGGAGTAGTAGAGTTTCGCTCTCACACATTCTTGAGACTGGTGAGAAAGCTGAAGATATTTTATTATGTTGAATATCCATGTTTGCGTTCTTGTCCCTGGTTTCACTGAGTGGTTCAAGAATAGCCTTTGTGACCTCCTTCATAGGATCTTCAGGATTTTCCTTTGTTTCCTTAGCCATCTCTGCATGTTCAGTGTTGTTGCAGTCCTTCTCTAGATGTTTGCTGGCTTCAGCATGGATGGGTGATTCAGTAATGTTTTGGCTTATAGAATGGTTGCGCTGAGAAGCTCTAGGTGTTTTTCCTGTCTGCTCCATACGCTGAGACACCAGAGAGATGGAATTCTTGCATAAGTTATACTTCATATGGTTAAAGAGATGAGACTTGATGTTGCAGGTGAAGGGGCATTGAAAGCACTGATATTTGAAGGGTTTTCCAGGGGGTCGAGGAATGTAATGGGGTTTCTTTGGTTTTCTCCCCTGGAGAGTGTCCATGCTGCTGCCGTTTTCTGAATCCAGTTCTTTATTTGTCAGTCCTATATAAAAACAGAAAAAGCAATTAACATTTCCGTGACCCAACAGCAGGGCTTCTTCTGTTCATTCAATCGCTAGTACTACATGCTGCTAATAAAAGATAGTAAAACTCTCTTTCTTCAGCTTTTCAGCTTGTTATATTTATATTACTTTGTGCCGTGTGTTGTAGCTGCGCTTTTGAAGCCAGTGTAGGCCTGTAGAAACATGCTCTACTGACGGCGTGGGAAACCACATACACCTGTTTCCCATGACCTTACCTGCAGGATACAAACTCTAGACATTTAATAGATTATTTAACACTTGCAATGAAAAATAGAGCAGCTACCAGAAGTATTCAGATGAAGTTCACTTGTTTAGAACATTTAAAGCCAAATAAGATTACTTCAAAGATGGAAGATTGGAAGGTTATAGCACTACAATGCTAATACAATATGGTCCGGTAAGTTTGCAAAGATTTTGAGGCCTGAAGGTTTGTATTAGGAAGCAGAAGATCTGAGAAATAGATTGTCAAGCAAGTTTTGCTGAAAGTGACTCCACCTTAAGAAACCTGCTTGTCACGTGCTGTCGCAAGAAGTGGTGGCTCTGGTTTTGCTTCACATGTTACATATGAAGCCGCTCCCTCCTCAAGGCACAAAATAACTTTTGTATAGTGAAATATCTTTTAGTCCATTACTTAAGTATTTCCTTGTCCCCCTCTTCTTAGTCGTTAATATACTAAATATATTATCTTATAATATCTTACAAAACAACATATCTTATAAAAGTAAACTTTCTGTTTTGTATTTTTTTCTTGATAACTGGTGTGTTTCTCTACTGGTGTGTTTCTACTAAATCCTATGAACAAGTTTGGCAAAGCAAAAACATAAGAAAATCTTCTATCAAAAGTAATGTAACAGGTGCATCTTTTAATTTATGTGCCATTTAACCCTTTAACCACCTGCTAAAATTACAGCAGAAAGTCATATATGTCAGAAAGCTGTAGGTTTAGCAAAAGGAACATTATTTAAATGTTAGATTATATTACCTAATGTTGACATTACCTGTTGTCAGCCGTGACGTTCTGGATGTTGGATGTGTAGTTTGTGATGTATATCCACAGCTGACCTGCTGAAACGTACGACGGCCCCAGAGTGGAAAAGTTTGTTCGACACGGTTGTCCCTAAACGCGGGTGTCTGACTGACTGGTTTCTGATAGTCTGATGAGTCTATCGTTTTCTGTCTGAGGTGGTGACTGTCTCTGGGGTGGAGTCTATGCCCAAGCAGTAGAGCCCTGAGGCAGCATCAATGTGCCTGATATTAGGCAAGCCCGAAGCCACGATACGTTGCTAGTTTGCCTTTCACCTGTTAGAAAGAAGCCACATGGACTAGGAGCCAGACACAACTGTTTGTGGGTTTTTTGTTTGCTAAATGGTTGAATTAGCTCAGGAGTGGTACAGTTAGGTGTGAAGCAGGTTTGAGGAGGTTTGTCAGAGGGGTGTGGAGATACTGAAGACAAGCCAGTGAGATTTGCATGAAGCCAAATGTGCGCTACACTTTTGATGTTAATGTCTTTCAACACCAACACATCAAAATGCAGAAAACAATGAAAAACTATTCTCAATATGCTGATTATGTAAACAAGATGTAGGTGTATCTAAACTACTTTTAAGAATTAAGAAGGCTGTAGGTTTTGGTGGTATTTTGCAATTCGAACACATGCATAGCATCAATCAATCTTTACCAAGACTTGTTTCAGATTTCTATATACAATTATAGCTTGTAAATCTAAAGTTTGATATATTGTCACCAAACAAATGTTTTTGTCTGTCCAACAGTGGTGCCATTGATTGTAAAAGCTCTGACATATGATGAGAAAAGGGGAGCCTGCAGTCTGGGCTCAAACGTCCGTGATGCAGCCTGCTATGTGTGCTGGGCTTTCGCTCGTGCTTACGACCCAAGTGAACTTAAACCTTACGTCAACCAGATTGCCAGGTGAGATTCCAACACTAACTCACAAATTCCATCAAGATACATCTTATCAAAAAACAATTTATTATATCTGCATTAGAATCCTATTATGTCCCTATCTTATCCCGCGCTATTTATTTTACTACTGGTCAAAAGTTCCAGATTACTTAAAAATGTTTAAGGTGTATGAAATTACTTTGTAGACAAAAATATAATTGTGCATATTAACATATTAATTTCTTTCATTAGAAACAAAATTTCTATTATTCTTTAAAGTTCTATATCTAACTGAAATTAAATTTTTCAACCAAATAATAATAAAAAAACAGAGTTTTTCTTGTGGAGATTCCCTTACTACTGTTTTAAAAGTGTATGTTAAAAGTGTAAAAAATTTTGTTTATGTTGGATGCAACATCTCAAATTGTGATGAATTAACACATCTGCCACCATTACGTTATCAGTTTTTTTCAAACAAGAAGACTTAAAGAAGGTACCTGAGCATTATGAAAGAGCAGAATATAGTGCACTTATCATAAGGTTCTTTAAGCCACCCAGAATGCCCTGTTAGCAACTACTGCACAGGCAAGAGTTTTTCAGCACAGCACCTTTAACTTGCCATTTACGATTATATATATATGATTGGAGTTTGCTAACAGATAAAAAATTTGTTATTGCTAAAAGCAGCTATTTGTGGTAAACCTGTGTTCTTTAAATACACTGTGGAGACATTATTTTCTTTTATAACAGAGGCTTGGATTTAAAGGAGGGAAGTTCATTTTTTGTATTATAAAGCTCCTTAAAATGTTCTACATAACAGCCTCCTCTCATACCTGTTCTCCCGGCTGGAATTATTTACTGCCTTAAAACCAGTTTATACACCTCCCAGCTCACAACCTCTCCCTGCTGAGAATTACAGTTTAGTTTATTGGTACATAAGAAGCTCTTGGTGTGGTATGTAGAGCAGCAACCATACAGTAAACAAGCCTTTGTAATGAACAATTAGCTTGCAGCTCTGTTGTCAATACGATGAAAGGCAAAGAATGTTGGTTTAGGGCCCACATTTAATCAGGTGAAGCAGGACACAGTGAAGAAGCTGCTTTCCCTGCAAGAAGACACAACGGTTAATTTGGTTTCAGTTGCAGTCAAAGCTGGTTGAGACACTGGGAAAAGGGGAAGTAGATTTTACTGGGTCCAGATGAAGAGCGATTATTCTGATATAGTTATGTATGTATGCAGAAATTCCAAAAGTAAGCAGGTGATTGTACAATGTTTACAACCCATAAACATTTGCTAATTTGGGTTAGAACTAGGGCCGGGCAATAACGCCCATAAATGTATTGTGGCATCTTTGGTTTTGATAATCTGTATATAACTCAGTTTATATATATTTGTGCTAAAATGGTTTTATGAGTGATTTGTACAAATGTATTTGTTGTCTAAGTGATAGCTATATTTATAAAATATAGCTTAAATATAGAACCAATTCATTGCTAACTTTTGACTTGTAAAAAAACTTAAAGCTTTTGTAAGGCAGTAAGCAACAGCTTAGCCAACTATTAAAATTACACTAATTTAGCATGATAATGCATCTTTACATTTTTTAAATGTTGTCTATTTATTTGGTTTAAGAAGTGATTCTACAAAATGTAACTACTAAAATTTAACTAAGATTTTATTTTAATAATGCTGATTCCTCGGGTTGCGTTTAGTGATGTTTTCGCTCCGGGAAAAGGTTTCATCAGCAGAAAGTGTTTTTTCCCTCCCAGGTTGAACAGTAAGTCTTGCAGTCATCATACACATGTAATGATATTACAAGAATGACAGCTGAAAGATGTCCCGCTGCCCTCCCTCCCTGTTCAGAACAAGTGCAGGCCTGTGTGTAACTGACGGTGTACTTGGCTTTGCTCCGTGACTTTGTCGGCCCTCCCCGTAACTTCCCTCCTCCCTAACGCCGCTCTGCTGCCAGGTTTCGTCTGTTGTCGTGGGTTTCGGTCACCATTTGGCACACAGGTTTTAGGCTTGTCGAGTCCTGTTTTAATTTCATCATCAGTCAAAGGTTCTATCTGTTTGCGCATTGACTCTTTCAGAAACTGTGTCATTGATTGAAACTACAGTGCAGTACTTTTTTTTGCTTAATTCTGGAGAGTCTTTAGTTGCACTGAAACAGTAAACACAAGATGGAGTAGGATAACTAAAGAGCATTTTAAACTGTACATGGCAATTTCCTGATCCATAGCAAATGTCAGATTTAAATTTGTGGTTGCTTTTAAGCTTCCACTTTCAAGCCTTTATGTTAATAATTAGTTTACTCAAAAACTAAAATTGGCATCGTTTTACCCACCCTCATATCATTTTGTGAAACATAAACATTCATTATGGTAGTAAAATGATACATGCATTTCTGCTTGAAAACTGCTTTTAAAAAGTTCTTGAGAGAGGTAGCAATATCATCTAAAATTTAGTCTTGCACAATGCAGTGTTTGGGTTAATAAAACCAACTGGGGACCATCTTTTATTACTTTTTCGTTTTTGTCTCCCTTTCGAGGCTTCATTACCCTTTAATGGAAATTATGGAAAAGAGGAACAATTATGTTATACAAATGCCTCCTTTATGAAATAATTATCATTTAATTTAGAATTACATGAAGAGTTAACAAGTCAACTGCAGTGCAAAATAAGTGTTTTAAATATTTTTTTAGATCCATTGCGTGATGTAGAAAGCAAAATTATTCATATTGTTTTTTTGCATTATTAAAAATAACTGTTGCCGCTAACTCTGCATGCTCTTTTATTCCTTGCCCGTTTTACGTTGCTCCAGGACACTATCAGTTGTTCATCGAAACCAGTGTGGCACTGTTGAGCCCGCAGGGTTGTGCGTGTGTGTGTTTGTGTACTTCATTCTCCCGGGCTGTGAGTGATGGTGGGAATACCTCGCAGGCACATTCACACAGAAATAAAGAGGGAAATCAGAGTGAAACAGGTTGATGGGGGTGCTGAAATAATAGATGAGCGGACACACTTGTTTTTAAGAATATGTTTCAACAAAGGGAGGTGGGGGTGTCCAGTATACAGGTATATAGAATGTGTATTACCTCAGGCAGTAAAACTAGTAAAATCAAGAGTCAGGAAATGCAGAATAATATAATGTGTGTAGTAGTTGTACCAGCTGTCCTAACAGAAATCAGGTCATTTTAATAACAGTAAAAATTCATATTTTGCAGAAAGAAAATATTTTTGTATTTTTAATCAAATGTTGTCGTAACATAATCTACATTATTTTCAATGATCATTCAATCAAGATCATCCATGATCTTTTAGCAACGTAGTACACTAAAATTTACTGTTGTTATAATTTTTATTAAACATTTTATGAGATGAGCCGACATGAAAGTCTTCCATTACATATTATATGGTAATTATAAATCAAACAATTATTATCACTAATCGTCTTTTTCTTTTCATTGCTCCTGCAGTGCTCTGGTCATCACAACTCTATTTGACAGAAACGTCACCTGTAGAAAGGCCGCCTCTGTGAGTTAATAGGTTTCCAGAAAACCCTCAGCTGTCATTGGTCAATCAAACATATTGGCCTCAAACTCATGCTATTGGTTGTGACAGTGTTGCACCTTTTGGCTGCTCAGGATAGATAAATTTCATCCTGAATAAGAGTATTGTTTTGATATCTAAGATATTAATATACAACTGTGGTTGTTCCTGCACATAAATTCGGGAAAGAAGGAATTACTTTAACATTACATATAATTAAACACTTAATCGTTAACTCCATTTACCTAACTGCACACTATAAGGAATTGCAGAAAATATAATACCTACCTATTCTCTGTTTTTAGGCTGCTTTCCAGGAGAATGTGGGCAGACAGGTATAAAGAAAAGCCATACACACAAACATCATTCAAGCACATTAAAAGCAACTGTACTTATTGCAGTGTTACAGGCTATTTCGGTGACACCTGCTTTGTCTTGTATCCACAGGGCACTTTCCCCCATGGCATAGACATTCTCACAGCAGCAGACTACTTTACTGTGGGCAACGTTAATAACTGCTACCTGACCATCAGGTGAGGAATAAAGCAGAGCAGCTTCGGCACACTTAATTAATCCCCATTGTGTTTAAGGGTATAAAGCGTGTATGTTACAATGGCAGGTAGCTTAATCATACATACCATTACCATTAAGGAAAGACAGACACAGCTAAAAAACACTGAGGTATGTTTTGAATGCTGTGTTGAATGAGGCAGCGGTCATGACGAATGGCCCACCCTTCAGGAAAATGTCACAATTTCACTGTGGCATCTAGGTTAAGAGAAAGAGCAATGCGAAAAATGCTAGCCTGAGGAAGCAGTGAGCCATACTGGATGCTAACTTTCAGCCTGCAGCACTGTGGTGACCTCTACCTGTTTCTCTACTTGTGTCTCATTGCTTAAAAACTTGAAAATTAAAACAGATTTGTGATGTAACTAATGATTATTGTATACATTAAATTTATTTGATATAAAGGCTAATTCTATTTTTAAATTAAAAATAATTTTGTGCTTTATATTGTGTGCAAAGAAGGTTTTTTAATCTAAACTTGATATTTTACCCATATTCATATTTCAAACTATTATGCTTCTGATCATGCTTCATTTGGCTGCTAAATTTTACTTTGACTTACAAGCTTTTTCTGGAAATGGATGGACAACATGCATTTCTTTTGAATTTTGTTTTTTAGAATATAGAATATATAAGGAACCTGAAAGTTATATGCAGGGGAAAACGCATATGGAGTGTTTTAAATATATCAGTTTATAACATTGCAAGTCAATCAAATTAGAAATGAAACAAAGTCTTTCTTTCAAAAAAAACTATGGAAACCTAATGAAACTGAACAAAAAATGACCTCCCCAATAACACAGAAGGACATATATACAGAATAGACTAGTGCATTACACACAATTTATACAGGGCAAAAGGCTTTCTCTTGTTTTTGGAATTAAAATTTTTCCATGTATAACTGTGTGTAAAAATATAAATGCTTTACTTTCTCAGCTGTCAAACCAAAACCTTTTAAACAGCTATGTAGCAAAAATGGGTCATTCAGAAACAATCATGGTGTTGACGTCAGACCCATGAGCACATAGATTATCACCACCCACGTTGATTATTATTTTGCATTTTGTTAACACAATAGAATATTTTACACTCTAAAAGGTCAGCCAATTGTGAAAAAAGTCATTTATTTATGTGTCTTAAAGGTACAGTGTTATCTTTTTCAGTGTCTACATTGCTGGTTTTGAGGAATACACCAAACCACTAATTGATCATTTAGTGGCTATGAAAATCAATCATTGGGACGGGTACGAATTTGGTTACTGTTGTACTATTACCTGTGTTTTCTTGATTCGTTTTGTTCACATTGTGGCATCTAACTGAAGCTTTTTTCATTTATCAGGGCGATCAGAGAACTGGCTACTAAAGCATTGCACAATTTAACTGTCAGGGCACCTGATTACATGGCCAACAGTGGTAAGAACTGCTTCCTATGGAAACCACAAAAGATGGTTTACAGCATTTTAGGTTTGTACCCAGACGTCAAGTGTATCCACAATGCGTTTATTTTTGGTTTCAGTTTTACCCCAGCTGTTGCCCATGGCAACAGGAATGGACCTACATGCCCGTCACGGCGCCATTCTGGCCTGCGCTGAGATTACTCATGCTCTATATGAGCTTGCCACCCAGAACAATAGGTCACACCTGCTCAACTTTTCTGATTACCCTGTCAAACCTGAATTCACAAAGCAATATATCACCAAAAATGAGATCTTACCTAGTGCATTTGTTTGATTTGATTTTTAGGTTGGTGACTGACTTCCTGTCCTCAGACACCATTGAAGGTCTAAAAAGCATTCATCAAAAGGTGTGCAGTGTCAGTTTTTATCTTTGTTTATCTTTGTTTCAAATATAAAACAAAGGCAGTTTATCAAAACTTACCTGTATGTATCACCTCTCACAGCTCTCTGACAGAAAGCAGTACAGGTAAGCACTTGTCTCAAAAGCTGGCAGGTTACTTACATCAAAGCATTTTATATGGACTAATTTGTCTATAGTTTGTGACTGAAATTCTTTTCACCCTAGGGGATTTGGTGGAGAGCTGATGAGACCAGCTGGTAAAAACCTGACTTAAAGTTGTTCTGTGGCACTGATGACACATTTATGTTGAAATAATAAGCTAATTTAAAAAAAAAATGTTTTAATGATTGAAACTTGCAGTGGGTATTACCGTATTTAGGGTTGTTTGCAACACACTTAACAAAAACCACACCTCAGCATCCTAGCATCATACTGTAGCAATACATTTTTACACAGGCACACAGAACTCACCATCAGAAAATGTGGTTAATTTTACACCATTAACAGCTTTGCCTCTGTCTCTGTTCAGTCTGTGCCCTCATTGAGAAGCTGTCTGTCTCTAAGATGCCTTTTAAAGGCGATCCAGTTATTAGTGAGTCATGCAGTCATCCAAATTATTACAAATGCCTCAAGGAGGAGTGATCGGTTGATAGTTTGGTTTCAGGCTGGGTAAATTGTTTTTTTTTGCAGTTGGTTGGCAGTGGTTGATAGATGACAGCTTGAAGAACCTTCATCTGTTCTCCAGTGGGGCCAGAAGTGGTATACAGGTACACCGTCTGAACTTCTGAAGGGTGTAGAGTTGTAGTGAATGTTGTTACTATGGGAACCACCTGTCAGTAGCTGATAGTGTGGGTGTGTGTTTCCTGTAGAATGCTGCAGTTTCAGCATTGGCAGCGCTGTGTTGGCAGTATTACCAGGTTGAGGCGGGGAAAGCTGATGTGAAAATGCAAGGTACAGGACAAATGAGTCGTAAATGAGTTTTGGTTGCTGACAGAACTCTATGTTTACTTATATAGTGTACATTTGCTTAAATGTACACATTTGTTACCATACAGAACAGTTGGTCAGTCAGTACCTTTCGGCACTGGAGAGTCCTGAGGTTCTGACCCGCTGTGGCTGTGCTCTCGCCCTGGGTTCACTACCACCATTTATGATACATGGCAAACTACAGCAGGTAGCACCTCCAACACCCTCCCAACACACTTTCTTTTTTTAACAGTTTGTACAATGCCTATAATATATATTCACCTCCTTTAATTTTAACATTTTATGATTTACCAGCATTTATTTAACATCAGCACAAAAAAATGTTTTACAAATTTTTCAAAAGTAACACAAAGTGTTGCATAACTTAATTTACAACTTACAATGTATCTTTGGCAACAATCACAGCTTTGAGTCTATGTGGATATATGTCTGTTAATTTTTCATATCTGGCCACTGCAATTGTTCCATACTCTTTTTTTACTTTTTTTTACTTTTTTTGGAAAACTGCTTTTGGAAGGCTAGTTAAGTTACATTAAAAAGGAGGCATTTTTTTAAGATCAATTGTAACCTGCGACTAGGTTGAGCTCTGCACTCTGACTTGGCCAGTCATACATTATGACTGTTGGCTAGGATCGCTGACTTCTCTGAGACTTGGAGATTCCATCATGTTTTTCCAGGATTTCCCAATACTTGCATTCATTGAACTCACAAGGAACTGAAAAAGTATGATGCTATCACCATCATTGGGGTGGGTGAATGAGTGTATTACTGAAGATGTGCACTGTTTGTTTGCATGTCTGGCAAATAGTCTAATGCCCAAAAGCTACATTTTTGTCTTGTCAGAATAATGAAACATCTTCCAGTTGATGTGACATTTACATATGACAATTTTAACAGTGGCTTTTTTATTTACTACATTCAAATTAGCTGTAACTTCATGACCACTCAGTTTTGGTTGTTTTTAGTTTCTTAAGTATTAATTGAACTCTACTTCAAGGGTATTTTTGGCTTCTTATATCTATCCCCTACCTTGTCATAAAGTTTAATAGAGTTGCTTGGAGTGTTGCACAAGTTCTTCCACAATTCTGATTCACCAAAAATTGTCCCTTCCCAACAATGAAGCTCCTTGTCCAAAAATATATTGGCTGCACTGATGAAAAATAAGGGGGTTTATTTAAGGGGGTGAAACTTTAAAAATCAGGTATTGTGGACGTAATCATAACCTTAGATCACCTTGTAGAGTTTCCACTCTGACATTAAAGATTAAATTAGGCCTGTTTATTGTTATTCTGAGTAATTGTGTATTCTCTAGATCCTACCTGGGCTCCAGGCAGCCTGTAAAGTGGCACAGAAAGAGGAGAGTCTTACAGAAGCCAGAAGGGATGCTGCCACTGCTTTGTCTCAGTAAGTCACTCCTCTCATCTCCTCAGCACTTGAAGAACCAGTCTGCCACAGCTTTGCAAGAGCCAACTTGGTCAACGGCTGCTCCTTCCTGCAGGACCTGAAATTCATGACTGTCTCACACCATTGCTGTGTCCCATCTTGCATTGTGTATCCAAATGTCCTGTGCTTTCTCGCCTTCTCAGGGTGTGTGTAGCTGTAGGAGTATGTGCGCAAGGCAGCCCGGACCAAGTGTTGTGTAAGGACAACATAAGGGCCGTGTATGAAGCCTTGCTGGGCTGTTTGAATGACTACAGCACAGACAGCCGAGGGGATGTTGGGGCCTGGTGAGTACACGTATTTTCAGAGATACATACTGAAGTTGCATTAAACTTTGCATTGTTTGCATTGTTACGTGTTATTATAATTTGAAGAATTGTTTTCTGCAATGTAAAATAATACGATGAAATAATTTTTCATACTATATGAGACTGAAATTGCAGTATGTTTGGGAAGTGCAGCTTACTTTTAACCTACACTGTGAACATATCACAGCATATTCAGCTTTTTTTACATTTACATTTTTTAATGTTACAATTTATTTACAAACTATTATGTAACCTTATCAATATTTATTATATTGCATATTACAATAATGAAATCTACATAAACAGTAAATTATTAATGACAACAGAATATTGTCATATTCTATCTCTGCTTTAAAGACCTTGTGAACACAATTGCATATCAGTGCTTTCCAGATATTGTACCGTAAGGTATGATTGAGGTATCATAGCAACTTTTGTGCCTTCTGTATGTGAAGTGCATCTATGTTTTCATTTTACACACATTCCCTAAGGCCAAACTTATCTTAACTTACCCTGAAGAATGCCACATTGCCTGCCTGCTACTGCCTTCCAGCCAATCCTCTGCTGCCCCACAAGTGATGCATTCCTCTACAAGTTGCCCTCAGAAAAGGCCTCCATATATCACAATATATGGCCTCCATATACCACAATCGTCTAGAAACACAATGCCATGAGCACAATGGATATGTGCGGTGGTCATAATGCAGTCATAACTATAAAAACATCAGTATTAATGTCTGAGTAATGTCTGAACCAATTCTGAACACCCTCATTTTGTTTCAGGGTGAGGGCAGCAGCAATGAGCAGTCTTATGGATGTGACCCTGCTGGTCGTGGCATCTGCATCAGAACTACTGTCCTCTGATCTGTGAGACACTCTGTCACAAATTTAGTCTTCAAGCACTCTATTACAGACACCAATTTAACTTGATGTTAATTTTTGTTTAAAGGACAAAATAATTTTATTATATTAAAAGAAAAAAAATTCAACTTTAATGTCTATTTTAAACAGCATTCTGCCTGCTTATTTATTAAAACTTGAGGCCTGTTTCTCTACAAATCACTGATTAATCAGTATTTTTCTTTTGCTCTAGCATTCAGCGTATGATGTGCTGCCTTGCCCAGCAGGCTGCAGAGAAAATAGATCGCTACAGAGCTCATGCTGGAACCATTTTTCTGCATCTTCTCCATAGCATGGAGCCTGCAGTACCTCACATTCCCCATCAGGAGGAGTTACTAAGCATCTTCCCTCAGTGAGTGCCCCAGGCATTTGACCATCCACAAGATAACATTAATATGCTCCTGTTCACAGTAGTTTCATCAACAGCATGTAGGGTTACACATTGTTTTTTTATTTTACAAATAAGGAACCGGTCTGACCTAGCCTTTGTTCTGCCTGATGCATTTATACAAGCCTGAGGGTGTGCAATAGCATGCATGTAATATACCTTAGAATATGTAGTCCAAAACAAAGTATACTGCAAATGAGCCATATATGGTCTAACATGGGTAGTTTTATTATTACACGTATCACATTTTAAATATGGAAAACCTGAAAAATATTTTTGACGCCTATGTATAAAGTATAGCCCTGTAAAGGTCTGATGCTGTCTGTCTGTAGGAAAAAAGATAAAATATTATAAATGTCACTTGTTGTTAGGTGTGGTTGTAAGCACTTCTTACATGTGCCCAGGCATTAGCTTATGCCTCATGGCGCCTCTGAGGCGCACACACTGAATGCATTAACAAAGCTTAAATAATCTCACCGTTATTAAATCAGGGAGGTGCATAGAAGTTTCTGTAAACATATTTTTTGTAATTGCTTACAATTGTATTTGTGATTGAAAAGAAGTCCCATCCCAGATGTTTGATCCATGCTTTTATCTCTCACCTGGGTGTTTCTGTATGTGTACCGCAGACAGACCAAAACCTCCCTCAACTGGAATGCAGCATCCCAGGCTTTCCCTCACATCACTCAGCTGCTGCGGCTACATCAGTACCAGTACCACACGCTCCTGGGCCTCACCGTGTCTGTGGGTGGTCTCACCGAATCCACGGTAGGTTACTCAACAAGAATGCAATCATTACACCATAATTCACTCTCAAATAGCACTTTTGTGTGGAGACTTGAAGTGAATGTTTTTAGCCAGGTGGTTTCAAACTTAAAAAAAAAAGTGCAAGTCCCACCCAAAATAACTCATGGGCTCCCAAAACAAATGTAGAACTTTTGAACACTATTGAAAACTACCGTTAAACATCATGATTTTTGTGTTTAAAAATAATGGAAATGTTATTAGGCCACTAATATATTTAAAATAAATAAACAATGATGTCATAAATAAACGTTATACAATGCAGTGTCCAATTACTTGTGGCAAGTAGTTGAGTAATAAGTGGAATATTGTACGTCAGACAGTTGTTATGGCAACTCAAGGGTAATGCAGTGTACACTCCAGACAAGCTGGTTTAATGAATCTGATCAATTAATAAAAAATGCTTTTTGAGCAAAAACATTACCAGCAGGGAGTGCTGTTGACACTTTGTTCTCTAGAGCGGGGTTTTCAGTGTTGGTAAGTGAACCCCACCTTCAGGAAACATAACCAGAGCTGTGCCCCCTACAACCCACACACTATTATTATTATTTAATGCTTTATTAAGCCATGAAAACTAATTTCAAGAATAAACAATGTGATTTCAAAAATAAACAACGTTGTCTCGAACTTCTGTAAAATTTTCTAAAAGCATTTTAAACATCTTTAGATGTTTAAATAACAATTTTAGCCATTTTAGAAATTGTTTCCCCTTGCAATTATGCTTAATTTGCCTATGTTAAATTAACGTTTAATTTTTCCATACAACAGTACGATATATAGTCCAATAACTGTTGCAAAAAAAAAATGCAACATAACTTGTTTTGTCAAACTGAGTTTTAGCAGGGTTAAGTATTATTTGTTTAATGTGCAGACTTTACAGACTGCACAAATTGTACAAACAAATTAAAGTCAATCAGACATGAAATGGAACTGCATTTCATACCATTGGACATAAATCTTTGAAATTTATTATGTTGCTCTTTGCATCATTACAGAACAAATTTTTGCTGCAGGGAGAAATAATGTTTCACTATTGCAGTGAGATTAAACTGCCTTAACAATATCTATTGCCACTCAATATGATGCTTGGGTTTCTTCTTATTTGCAGTTTTTCTCAATCCAGATAGACTTTTCAGTACAAAAAATTTATATCCTGCCCTATACATAGGTAGCTAATCTGTTTTATTTACAGTATTAGTACAGTATTTTTATCTTTCTAAATGACATTTACAGTGTTTATTTTTCTGTATTGTTTGTCCACACCTCGCAACAATTCACACAGGGTTGCGTCACCCCTGGGGGTGCCAGAAAACATCAAGGGAGAAGGCGCCCCTCTGTGAATTGTTTCAGGGAAATTGAGACTATTAGACCATGTATTTTTGCCTTTGCCTTGCTTCACGTCAGCTTTGCAAGAATTGCAACACAGAAGAGGTCCATTATTTTTGGTATTCAGAAAAGCTGTGTTGAAATGTCTTGGTGTTTCTTGAAAATCTCTTACATGTGTTAAAAAAATAGACATTGTGCCACAAACACAAGTATTTGCCCATCCTGGTTCCAGAATGCACAGGGTTTGTGTAAACGGCTTAGAGGCAGAAGCACAGCTCCTGCAGTGGGCCAGAGTTCATTCAAACAGATTAGCTGGAACACAGCAAGTGGGATTGGCACTGTGTCCCTTCACATTTGAGCTGGTGTTTTGGGGTGTGGACAGAGGCCCCCTGGAGATCTTCCTCTGAGCACACACTCTGATCTGTTTCCCTTTCTTTTACTCTTTTGGAGAGACAGCTGGTTTTATTTTTAATACTTATCTATCTTTTCAATTTGTCTGTCTTGTTTTTGTGCATTGTTTGCAATTAGATTTTTGTAATTACTGTTAACGTTTATTATTTTAAAGATGAACAAAAATCTTACCCTCACTGTTAAACTTTACAGAGATGTCTTTTTGGTTAAATAGACATGAATTTTCTAAGCAATCTTACTTGAAATAAAATGGACAGATATCCTGCAGACACAAATCAGAGATTTGATTCTTGGTTCATAGAGACCCTGTGTTTTTCTGTCTTTCTTGTTTTAAACTCACTACATTTCTCCTGTGTCCAGAATCCTAGTGTTTGAGGCTCAGAGCTTCTACTTCAGTGGCCCCTGGGATTGGTCATATTTTAATATGATTTTTTGTCCATTTGTTATTTATAGCTATCAGTGTTTATTGATGATGAAATATAAGATAAAGGACCTTTAATGTGAGCTCTGAGGATAGTAAATGTCAACTCATCTGCCAACTGGCCTATAAACGATTCCAATATTAGACCATACAGTGTTTCTCTCACTCTCTTTCTCTCTCTCCTCTCTCAGTCTCTCTGTCTCTCTCACTTTTCTTTAATGAGACACACAGTAGAAGTTATGCTCTCAGCTTCAGCCTGGAACAGTGTGATGTCTCTAAGCCAAAATTGGTGAAGAAATGAGTGGTTCTCACAGATCAAATACTTTGTAATAGTGAGCAGTAAACCGAGCCTCTCTGTGAAGCTCAGATCCCTCTGAAACGCACAGCAGACATTGACCCCTCACATACACGCAGTATACACACATGAACACAGTGCTGCATGGGAGATGTGTGCAGATGTTATGGTCATTCTGGTCATATGGGGTGAAAGAGCTGCTTGCTTTACTGATTGCTTCCTGTTTTTACTCTGAATCTACAGGAAGAGGAACCTGCTCTCACACTGTTATCAGGCATCTGATTAATCAAGCATCTGACTTATTACTTGACTGATTCATACTGAATCTGAATGCATTAAAGGAAGGCATACAATAAGTGTATTTTTATCTGTTGTGTGTCACCACTTCTTTAAATGTTTAAGGATTCAGAAATGTTTTTTGACCAGAAAACATCTAATCAATCTAACCAATTGAACAGATTTTATCTCAAACAGAGATCTGAAACACAAATTTCTAGACAATCTTATCAAAGTTGTCAGGAAGATGTCCAGGTCATATTTCACTCTACAGGCAAAGAAAAAACACTTTTTGCTTAGGTACTTTGCTTTAAGAAAAACATTGTGTGTGCACAGGATGACTTTCACTACAATGAAAATCTAATATAGAATATAATGAGATTTGTGGATACATTTGCACAAATCAATGTCCTAATAGACTTTTAATGTCTTTTGATTTTAGGATTAAATGTAGCTGGATGTTTTGTGGTCAGTTTCCGAGTATGAATCTGTTTCTGGTTCTGAATCTGTTTGTCCAAACAGGTGCGTTTCTCCTCTCAGTCTTTATTTGAGTACCTGAAGTCTATTCAGCAGGATACAGCAGCACTGCAGCAGTTTGGAGACACACTGTTGGGCATCTTTAGAGATAATCTGCACAATGACAGGTACAAAGCCACAGTACATGAATAAATATAGCTACATTTTAACATTCATTGATGTGCATTAATTATGCAATTTTGCATAATTCACATTAGATATTACATACATCTCACAAGAATGTGTTTGTATAATATATAAGAATACATATTTTTTACAAATATTCTGTATTAAGCAGTTGTCCTACTGATTAGCATCGCAGTTTGATGCTTGCAGGGAACAACTGAGGTATCCTTCACCAAGACACTATCACACTGTCAATTGCTCCAGTCACTGCAGTTAATGTCTTTAGGTGTTATGTTCATAATGTGTCGACGAATTAAGGAATTCAAAGTATGGATTATTATATTGGCCTGCATGCCACTTCAGTATAAATTTAGTTTAGCTTGTGAGAAATACATCCATATTATATATGTAGCTTCTGAATAGCAGTACTAAATAAAAGATTTTGTACTAAACAAAATCATTTGATCTATATAGATATTTTGTATATATAATTCTGCAATAGGTTTATTAACTTATACAAATAGGGTTATGCATACTTAGATTACGTTTTTGTTAATTTGAGCAATTTCTCTGACTCCGTCCAAAGGGTTTCTGTCCCGTTACTGAAGATGGTGGACCAACTCTTGGCTAACGGCTGCTTTGACCTCTTCACCAGTGAGGAGAGGTAAGCGTGGGAAAGCCCAGCGTCTGTTGCAGCCTCCTTTGGCTTAGATACACAAACCACCCAGAGCTCGGCAGGAGAGATGATATCATGGCAGAAATGCACAAAATTGACTCACACAGGGATTGTTTAGAAGGAGATAAACCGGGCCAAGTTACATGTTAAAATGGGAAGATAGAGGCTCAATGCTTGTATTTATGTGTTGGTTTAATCTGATGTCATCTCTTTTTTCCAGTCATCCATTTTGTGTAGAGCTTCTGTCGCTGTGTAAAGAGGAAATTAAGAAGTCCAAAGATGTCCAGAAGTTGTTGTCATGTATAGCAGTGTAAGTTTACTATAGTAATAAGATCAGGAAAGCACATTACCACTGTAAATTATAGTAATTTTATGTTGATTGATTGAATGGCTGTCTCCTCACTAAAAAAAAGCTTTGATGGATTATATTTGAAGGTGTGTAAAACCAGATCTGTTTGCTTTTTAGCTTTATGTGGCCATCTCTCATTTTGATTGATTGCTCAGTGTTCCTGAACTACCTATTTGATTGGCTCTTGCCCTCAGGTTCTGTGGAATGGTGCAGTTTCAGGGTGATGTAAGAAAGAAGGTTTTGGTACAGTTGCTGATGTTGCTCTGTCACCCGTTTCCTGTGGTGAGTATCTACCAGTTTCTACACCAGAGGTTTTGAACTCTGGCCTTTGAGGTCCAATTAACTGCAGAGTTCAACTCCACCCTGATCAAACTCAACTGCCTCTACATTTCTGTTATTACCGAACACCTTGATTTGCTTATTCAGGTGTTTTTGATCAAATTAATTGATCAAATTGAGGCAGGTCGACCTCAAGAATCAGAGTTGAGGACCTCTACACACTCACAGATCAAAAGATCAGCCTATGGTATCCAGAATGTTATGCTGATATTGACTCTGTTCAACAGAATGTTATGCTGATATTGACTCTGTTCAACTCATACGTTCTCACTTTCTTTGTGCCTAAAGATCAGGAAGACAACAGCCAGCCAGTTTTATGAAATGCTTTTGACCTATGATGATGTCATAGACGATGAACAAGTGCTGGCCGATGTCATGGCTTTGCTTAGTGACACTAATTGGTGAGCGTTGACACTGATTATTGGAGAATCATGAGGTGTTCAGTTTCATTTTTAGATCTTTAGATGTTTTTTGTTTCTTCTCTCAGGGAAAGTGACATTGTCACAGTGCGAACCCACAGGAATCAGCTCTGTGATTGGCTGGGAGTGCCAAGGCCAACACTTGTAGCCAAGGTAACACATTTAAGTCATTAAAGATTTGTAGTTTAATGTCAGATGGCATCTGAGATCCAGATGTTGCTGCTGCTTTTAATGCTGTAATGCAAACGAGACCCAAATATTATCAGATTCAAAAAGAGTATTCCTTATGAGTGTCAACAAGAGTATTCCTTTATCTGTGATTTAAAATTGACTTTTAAACTTAATATAATTAATATTTGGTAATATTTAAAAATCTGTATCTCTAGAAAAGTCAGCTACCTTCTGAAGAAAAGTGTTTTTAGTTTAAAATTTCACCCTTTTGCTGGCAAATATCAAGCCTATTGTAAATAGTACCTCACAGTTTCAGTGCATTTGTCAACTCCTATTTGTTCTGTGTTATGTCTGTTTTAGAGTTCACCCCAATAGTTACATTCATTCTCAGCCAAACAGAAGCACCTGTGTGAACAGATGCTCACTGGACCCTGTTCTGAACACAAGACTTGAGGCAAAGTGTGTAGAAATGTGTTCTCCACTGTCAGATAATGTTCTTCATGTAATACCATATCACATACCGTCGTCATTAAATTCGTAAATAACATTTTCTTGTGCTTTGCGCTTCATTTGTGAACATGGGCAGATTTGACAGGAAATTGAGTTATCATCATTGAAACATTTTTATTACAATACCCGATTCTTAATAAAACACTATATGCACAAGTCATATGGTAGCACAAATGTATGTAATTAAGAGATGTGTTATGTTTATCTAGCACAAAATAAGTCATTTTTTTTAAAGATAACACTCAAAAGATATGATTTTGCGTCTTATAGTCACACCTTTAAACTGATAGTATGTTTTGAGGGTATATAAGCACAATTAGTTCCCTCACTTCACTTGTCTTGGTATTACAGCCAAGTTTTGGTGTTACAATGAAACTCAATATAATCCACTTCAAAATACGCTAGGGAAAACATTAACATTTACAGGTGAGGAAGCCTGGCAGTGGGCAAGATTAACTCAATAAGGTCATTTCAGTCCTGGATTCCTCTGGTAGCGTGTATCCCAGTGTGACTTCAGGCTCAGAGAATGCCTTTCACTCTCCATTCGGCCCATCCCAGCTCAGCATGAGACAAGCCCACATGGTCTTCAAAAACACGTCAGCACCCCTGTATAAAACAAAGATTTGATTGTTGAGTTTGGGGGCCTTGGTGGATGAGACCCTATTATTGTAGAGGTACGGTAGATGAAGTAGGTTAGATTACTGCCTCTTTAGGTGATCAGGATTTAAACTTGTCTTCAGGTTCTACCTTAACTTTTGGTAGTTTCTGTTGTTTTAGTACTTATAATTTATCTGCATCAGTATTTTTTGTATAAACAAAATGAGCTGCTGTTACAGGTTCCACACAAGTAAATAGATGGGGATTTATACTTCAAGCTTGAGAAAAGCATCATTATGAAGCTGTTTTTAATTTATTATATAAACCTAATTTCAGATTTTAAATCTTATTTACACGGACTTATTTCACAGACCACATTCTCTTTTGACAAATAGAATGTCAGACATTTTTTTTGTCTGCCATTATGTTTGTGTTTTATGAAGTACAGAAAACGACTTGGGTTAGAAGACTATTAGAAGACTAAAATATGAAGACTATTATGTAATGGTTTTGTGAAATTATTAGCCATTTTTTGTGAAGTTATTAGCCAAGTTATTAAGATTTCTTAAATGTCACCTGTGAACAGGGAGTCACTGAACCAGTTACAAAGGGCCTTTGTTGCTAAAACAGTTTGTCCTCCTAAAAAAAGAAAATTGAGTCTAAATTGTCTGGGTGGGGACCAGAGACACAATTACACATATTTAATGACTGTCTAAATGGCATCAATTACATTCAATATAACAGCAAGAGAGTGCAGTGAACACATCTTATCCATTACAGGCACAACATGACAATTTTCCAGTAATTGTCCATTGAATGTTGTTTAGCTGCGTATACCTGGAAGAAATAGCAGTTAGACGTATTAGCCACTGCTAATTTTAGTACATGATGGGTTCATTAAAACTCTTACGTTTGGTTCAAAACCAGTGCAGTTAGTCTCCATATACCTTATATAAACCCTGAGTGTTTAGTTAGTATGAGGTTTCACTTTCTCCTCTAACCTTTTTGTAATTCGAATTTAATTAGTTTTGGAGAGAGAGAGATGGAAAGTTCTGTTAGTAATTCTAAGATGTGTGTTTTATCTGGATGGATTACTAAAATACAGAGGGGCTTCGACAGTGCCAAGAGTCATGAAGAATGCTAATAATTCTAAAAGTCTTACAGTTGGCCGACAGTAGCCATGGCAATGGTTCCCGTACAATGGAGGCCATTTAAAGAGACCAGTGAGGAAGGAGGGGTCTCAGATGTGCTGTGATACTGGGGCATTTACCATTCTCCCCTGAGCTGTTTGTTATGAGATTAGGTTCCCGCCCATAGTGGTCTACGCTATTCTGAAATTACAGCTTCTGTTTTAATAATGCTTTAATAAAGTACAAACTATGAACCTGCTGTCTTAGCTAGAGGGGAACTTGACCGGTTTAGGATGAGGCATGGTATAAATGTCTCAAAAGTAGGTCTGTTTCTTCACTGGAAACTTTTGCTTTCCATTGATTGGATGAGTGTGTGTGATATGCCAGCTAGGCTGCAATCCCATAATGCATGGCTTTTTTTAAACTGCCATTTTAATAGTACATGTACTGATAGAATTGCAGTAATCATCTCACTACTAGTCAAACACAAGCACACAAAGGCCATCAAAGTCCAAGCTCAAAGAAATGTGTGTGGACATATTTCATTCCCACTTTTCCCGGCCTTGTGATTTTGATTATTATCTATTTCTATTACATTTTTGTGAAGAATAATGTGTCTTTTTGTTGGTTGGAACATCCAAGAACCATAATTCCAAGAAGACATGATGGCCTAATAGTTTTCTTAAAGACGAGAAAAGCATGTCTAATGTTAAATCACATTACTTATCTACAGTATACCGTTTGCCTTTTCAGCTTCTCCTTGAGAAGAAGGAGTGGACTGTATGCAAAATATCACCAAATGTTTTATATATTACATAACTGTTATAATTCTTCATTTTAGATGTGAATTTAATCATTTCAAATGAAAGGTACTTAAACAGGGGGCAGTTGTGGTCTACTGGTTAAGGAGTTGGGCTTGTAATCAGTAGGGTTGCTGATTTGATTCCAGCGCTGGCAGGTAGCAACTGAAGTGCCCTTGAGCAAGGCACCTAACCCCCAGTTGCTCTCTGGGCACTGCAGAGAGAGCCGCCCACTGCTCTGGGTGTGTGTGTTCATGACTTGCAGTGTATGTTCTCTCCTCACGATGGATGAGTTAAATGCAGAGGTCACATTTCGGTTATTAGTAACCATAACTGACAAAACTTGTCACTTTCACCTTAAACTTAAATTTACCTGGCACCTTGCATTATGTAATACTTGAGTTAAAAAATAAATAGCACCATATACACAATATGGATATGCACAAACTAGACCTTGACTAAGCAAGAATACTGCAAAAATAGATTCTTCATATGTTTCACAAGTCTTTATCGAATGCTGCTCGTCTGTGGTGCAGCTTGCATGTGTAATGATATTCCATGACATACCCAAATTATGGTTTCCACATGGGAGATTTATTTTTAATTTGCCATGTTTATTTCAGCAGTTTTTAATAAGAACCGTATAAAGGGTTGGACAGTGACTTGTAAATTCAATCCATATGGACACAGTTCTAGGTAACTGCATATTTGAGGCCCCCTTATAAAATGTTATAAATATTGAGGTGCTTAATTACGCCCAGGTGGTGTTCTGAAGCTTCTAACACCCGGTGGGAGGAAAATGACCCCCTGAGTTCATTAGTGTCTCATTAAGAGACTGGTTGGCTGGACCTTAATGATGATTAGCAAGAATTTATGGAGAGAATCTGTGGAAGGTCTGCAGATAACCAACCTTGAGTCTTGAAAACATTTAGTGTGTTCTTTTTTAATGTCCAAATAATTTGTATCCCAGTTTGAACCCTGAACACACTGTGGCTCCAAACATTGTTTATCTCAGTAACTCAAAACAGCAACACTGCCTTAACCAGAGTTTGGGGCGGAACATTTTGTCAGGCAGAATTAATGGTAATTCCATTTGTTTATTCTAATGACAAATAAATTATACACTTCATATGTAAGGTAGCTGCTTTGCTAAGACAGGATTAAGATGAGAGGTGCATATCAAAAAGTCTTAATGCTTCCAGTTTTAAACAATTGCCTCAACCCATCATTTGATTAAACATTATAGTTGTTTCCTCTTTTAACCTAAAAAAATCCAATAAAAGAGAAAAACAACATTGTTATCTTATAAAGAGGAAGAGACCACTTTATTAAAGAGATAGGTTTTCATGTTTTGACAACTGTGAGAGAACTGTGATTTCATAACAGTGCTGTCGTAAAACGAATGAGCCATTGTTTGTTTAGAGAGAGATTTCTGTTTCAAAAAGAATCAGGTTCTAAGATCACATGCCCTTTGTGTAGTGAAATGAAAATCCACAGGAAATGTTTTGCTCTCATAAGCTGTAACAAACCAGATATATGGAATCCTCGCACATTCATCATCATATTATCATGTATCATGAGCAGCCTCTCTCTGGAACCAGAAGGCCAACTCAACATTAATCAGACAAAAGGTCTGAATGCCAAACACGTGGCTCTCTCCCAGACAAACATCTGTGGACATCCACAGATATTTTGTTTTTGAAAAATACTGAGGCACAGGAAAGGCTATCTTCTATAAAAATAGCCAAATAATGTAATTATATGATTGAAATACCAGATATATTGTAACTATATGATTACAGTATAGCAGAGATGCTATAATTATGATTGTGACAGCTGATGTGGTCATTCTCCAGGAAACCACAATCCTTATATCTTTCCAAAAGCCTTAATGAACAGTTTGAGAGGCATGCGCTCCCGGCCTCAGAAATTGCCACGTTGTTGTTAGGAATTATAGTCATTTGGGGACAGAGCTGCTGGATCGCATTGGGTATGTGCGCTAATTGCTAAGTCGCGTGCTTTTAGAGACCGCAGGCCGTGTGCAGAAAGATGCTTTCAGATTATCATCCTAATTGACTAGAGGGGTCAGATTCAGTTACTGACAGGCAGTTAATGTTGAGCTTGAACTAGTTAATTGTTGAATAAGCAATGATTTGCTAATGACTCATGCACAGTATTTTAATTGATATTAATGCTTCTTTTACTGTTCTAAATATTTAGCAGATAAATGTGAAATATACCAAGTTACATTTTAAAGCAAACTGTTTCCTATGTAACAACAGTGACAAAATTCCCAGCATTTTAGCACATATGCTGTTTAGCACACATACGGCACATTCAAACAGAGTTTGAATGTGCAGTAATGGTTTTGTTTATGTGTTCCATCAAATTAAACTAGATTAACTACTAAGTTCTTTAGCTGCTCTATGAATACTGTAACTTCCTGTGTCTCTGTTCTCTGTTAGCCATGAACCTTTTGATAGTGGACTTGCTATAAAAATGATAAAGTCTGGCCCCAGTTAGCCTCTAATATCTCTTTATTGTTTTGTATGAAGTTTTACCAGATTTTTTTCTAATAAGAGGTTGTGTGTACGTTTGTCTCTATCTGTTTTCCAGAACAAGAACAAACATTTGTGTAAACATACATTACACAATTTGCGTAATTGTATGGCAATTGTACAGGCAACACACTGAAAATCTCCTTATACGTACTTAGCAGTTACTTGACAGATTATTGTTTAAATAGCTATAAACACATTCAATCAGGCTCTGAAATCAACACAGTAAGGCTCTGGATCATTCCTTAACGGTTTCGATATAATTCTGCCACATGTTCAGCTAATTAGATTTTGCATTAATGCAAGTGTGTGCTGCTGCCTATTCTAATGTTGTTCCATTATCTTTAAATTCACGGTCCTTGGCCCATCAGACCATTTAATCCGTCTGCAGAGTCTGGTTTCAATCTGAAAATAGCAGGCCTATCCTGGCAGCTTCCTACAGGGCCAAAAATGTGCAGATTGACCAGCCTCATCCAGAGCCAGCTCTTAACTGTATGAACTCACTCTGTGATTGACATTGAGAATGTTTTTCTTGTATTGTCTAAGGACTTTTTGTTCTTTTCCTAACAGGACCTTCGTCATTGATGTAACGTGACCAGGGGCTTTCATCAGTGCTCCAGTTCTTTCACAGTTCTTCTTAGTCTGGCAAGATTACAGTGTGTTTTAGCTGTGACCTCATGAGGACGGCTCAAGCTTTGTCTGGCACTTGTCCAAAATGAGCTCATCACAGAAAGTGCAGCCAGCTGCTGTTGGGGTCGTTGCTCTGCTGACCCTTGTCCTCTGATTGGGAGTGTTGTGTCAGCCTTCATGCTCCACTCCTCCCGTTCTGCTTCTCGGTGGGCCAGCGGCTACGACATGGTGCTCCGGCGCCTGGCTGAGCAGCAGTAGAGCCTTATCACTGTGACATGTCGCACAGAGAGAAGAGAACTAGTTTGGTATGGCCTAACTTCAGCAATGAGCCATCAGACATGGGGTCAGTCATCTTTTGGGGTGGTCTGTTGTTCTCCATCAAATGATCATGATAGAAGAATGTTGTACTTTGACTTTGTGCTGTTTTTTTAAGGTTGCAGTCAAGCCCGTTTCATGGTTTGTTCAGCCTATCTATTTGTCTAGACGTCCTCTGCATCTTGGGACTGTGGATGCAGACGGAACACCATGCATCATAATCGTGATTCCGACACATCCTATGAAGATGAATGAGGCTGGTCTGGTATTTTGTTGTATGTGGATTTGACAGCGTGCTGTGCTATGTCTGCTGCTGAGCACTATAGAATTACCCCTGTTATATCTCAACCACAAACAGGCGCCTAAGGTCAGACGTTTGGCTCTGGACACCACTGTGTTCACATAAATATTCTGTGACCAAAACAGGGTGAGTTTAGAGGTCTGTACTGCCCTGATCAGTGCACTGCATCACAGAAATCAGTACGGGCATTGGGTAACAGTTAGGGTCAATGTGAATCCATTGGTCTCAATGTTATTGGGGATATCAGTCCCAGCTCACAGTAACCCACTCAACCTGGAGCTAATTTGCTGGAGGCATACATGTTCGGGGCCAGCCAGGGGTCAGACCTCACCATAGTGCTGTATCTCCTTTCTCCCTCTAACCTTTTTCCCGCTCACATCCTACATTTGGATCTCATTATGCAATTCCTTTAGAAATCTCTAATAATTAAAATAAAGCTTTTGTGTAGAGTAACGGCTGCTCCCTTGAATCTGGTTGAGCCAATCCAAACACGCATAAGGAGGCCTTTGCAGGGCCAAGAGGGGTCAGTGATGGGGCTCCTTACACTCTGGGTCTGTTTGCCAGCTCTGGACACGTCTGGGTTTCAGACACAGCTGGTCCAAAGGACCTTGGTTTTTAAGGGTTAATCAGTAAAACTGATTGAATGTCAAATACAGTCTGTTGTGCTTGTACAGCTTGTCTGATTCATTTTGCAGCACTCCATAAAATGAACTATGACTAGCCTAACATTTTTTCATAGCGTAAGAACTATGAATCGATTTTTACTGTTCTTTTTATGGCAAAAGTCCTTGTTTTATATCTTTTTTTCTGTTCTCTGCTTATTTAGGTAGAACTGTTGAGTAGGCTTCCATTAGAAAGATTAAAATAATAAATCAAAATTAATGACACCACACTTGTCAGGTGTCATTAGTCTAATAATTTTACCCATAAATCATTGAACTCCAGGTGGTAAAGTTTTGCTTCGTGGAAATGTAGTTAAGAAATGTTCCCCTATCCATAAAACTCTTCACATTTACAGACTATAGTTAGCATTGTCTCATTAGGGAAATAACATGTCTGTCCACTGTTTTTCTCAACTTACTTGAATAAAACTCATAATTTACATACTTTTTTTTTTACCATAGGCATTTGTGAATTTCTTTCTCAAAGTCAAATGTCTATGACCCATGGCTGGTTAGTATAGTTTTCCACTCAACAGTTCTGGTGTTAAATTCTGGTAAAGCTAGCAATGTCAACGTTATAAATCCAGTCCCCAGGGAACACATGAATTTATCACATGTACAGTACTGTGCAAACATTTTACACACTTATGAGCCTAAATCCATAACAATTGTTATGTCCATTACTTTGAGGTGTTTTTTAAACAGTACTGGAGCTTTTTTAGATTTTATTTTTCTTAATTATTGAGCTTGGATCATTCATTTCAAAAACCCTTTTAAATACAATTTTAACATTCTAAGTTAAAAAATTATTAAAAGGCTGGTTTTGTCTTTTATTAGTTTTGTCTATGAAACAAATGCCTTTAAGCAAACAGCTTATTTTAAAAATAAGTTTTTGAGATCATGAGAAACATTTCAGTCAAGTGAACCTAAACCTTTGACCCGGAGTGTACATAATCTTCGAAACTGTTTCACAATGGATTTTGTACATTACTTGAATGTATGCCTGTTGAATGTGTTAGGTATAAACACAAGGCAGTATCTCGGGGTCCAGTCATCAGGTTTTGCTTACCTACTTTGACGTTTTACCCTATTAATGCGACTTGCTGTTCAAACACCATATAACATACTATGGACTCAAACAGAACCTGCCCCAAAAGAAAATATAAAAGTAAAATATTTCTTTTTGGTGCTAAAAACACTGTGCTGCTAAATCATGTGACAAAGCTGTGACTGCTGAATAGGTACAAACAAAGGACACTGCATTTTTTTAGAGGGGTTTCGACAGAGCAGCTGTTTAAGGCCTTAAACTTGTGATCGAAAACAAATAGGAAAATTCACCCTCAAGGGTCTCAGGAT
>JBAJNP010003646.1:0-38161 GCA_036877545.1 Yasuhikotakia modesta | reverse complement strand
ACACACACACACACACACACACACACACACACACACACACACACACACACACACACACACACACACACACACACACACACACACACACACATATATATATATAAATAAAGAATGAAGCTGTAATTGGACTCATTTACCTCCAGCAGTTTCAGGTTGTCCAGATTGAGAGAGGGAGGTGAGAACACTGTCTCCAGCACATCCAAATTGTGCAGAGTGTGTTTACTACGTTCTGATACACACACACACAGATTACTCCACATGTGCACAATATCATATATACAGCATGTATCACTATAGTAACGCACCTCTTAGGATGCGGTAGGAGAAGAACAGCAGTGTAATGAGGACGGCAACCATAAAAACGGTGGCTAAAGGGACAACTATCGCTCCCTCTCTGAAGAGCCGACGAGAGTCTTAAAGGGTTTGAAAACAAGTGCATTAGCCAACCAGAAAGTACATAATAGTACAGTATTCATACATTCAATGTATCAGTTACAGGAGAGAATGAATTGATATCTACGGCATGTAATGTGTGCGTCTGTGTGTGCGTGTGTGTGTGTGCGTGAGAGATCTCTGTACACTGGAACAGTCATCTAGGTCAGCGGATAACAGATCTCATGTCTTTTATTTATAGCCTATATACTGCTAGGATAAAAAAGCTCATTTTACCAATATTTAAAAATGTTTGATTACATAAATGGCCAGATATAAGTGACCGAAGCAAATACAAGTTCCCACTGTCATACACACACACACACAAACTTTGTCTCCATTTGACACAGCACTGTTTATACTCCTGTAAAACATACACACACACACACTCACAGAGAGGGGTGGTGGGGGAGGGGGGTGGATAGTCCTCAGTGAAGTTCATGTTGCACATGTCCTTGTTGCAACAGCAGAAGCGATAGGTTTTACTCTGGACCACTGACGGAGGGTTGGCCACCACACAGTGGTCACTGCAGTGCTGTTGGTCGGTACTGTCTGTCCAGCATCCTGTATCAAACGAGGACGCAGAGGTGAGCTGAGAGACCATAAAGTTCTGTGTGTGTGTGAGTGTATTAACATACCCTGCGTCACCAGTTGGATTTCATTATCTTTACTCTCCCACAGCCCGAAGCAGCGACCTCCGTGATTACAGCGCACTGTAGAGTTCTCCAGAAAGACACGCCCCCCTCCAAATCCATCAATCGGCTCCAGGGTCTGAGGCTGTTTTGCGTAGGCGCACTCCCTCTGCTCGCTCTGAGCAGCTACAGAGATAAGATTAAGAGACAGAAAAAGATAAGAGAAAGAAAAACAAAAGCAGATATGGAACATAATTAAAGCCTCATAAAAGTACAAGAATGTCAAATTAATGTATTGCATTTTAGTGACTAAATGTGACACACACTGAAACTGTATGATATAATGATGATTTATTCTATAGTCTGCCTGTGTCTGAGGGGGGATGAGGGTGTATGTGGTGATAAAGGTGTTTGACATTATCTGACCAATAACAGAGGAGCTGAAGCAAGTCAGGTATGTGATTGGTGGCTTGATTGTGGTCATTGATTGTTTTGTGTGCAGTATCTCATTCAGACAAACTCATTCAGAGAACAACCCATCTCAAAGCATCTCACTTACTGACAGACACTCGGTCGCAGGTGATGTTTATAGTGCTCTCATTCTTTTATTATTGTTTTAACACACTATCAGAGAGGAATGCAGATAAGTTGTCTATCATATAAGGGGGCTGAAGTTGGGAATGTTATGCCCAAGGTCATTCTCCTGTGATGTTGATAGAGGCACGTTTCTCATGAACTTTCTTCACTCTTCTCTGTGGGGAAGATATGTGAACATTCTCTGATAGCAGCATAACTGAGGCATTACACATTTCATTGCTAATCCACATTTTGTCCACTGATTTATATACACACAAACTCTCAGGCTTATACAAACATAATGTTTACAAATGGGTTGTTAGTACTTAGAAATATTCTGTATGTTAGCAGTATCTTGTGCGGTACAGAGTTTAACAGTTTTCGGGCCGAGCACAATGATTGGACGAACAACTTATAGACCTGCAGAAAATATATTGATAGCACTTTACTTAGTTATTGCTATCAGGATGTGAAAAGACTTTTAAACAAAACAAACAATGTTTACTCTGCCTTTGAAAAGAGATACATGTGTTACAAAAATATGTAACATATACAAAAATATACAGTTCAAACCTAGCTTATTTATCAACTATCTAATGTAAACATAACACAAATATAAATAGAAGTGATTATATCACACACACAGACAGTTCAGTGAGGCCAAAACCTGCACAGGATCAACCAATAGTGCTTTCTGATACTGAACACATGAGCAAATAGGAAGCTCAGACACAGGCTGACTTATAGGGATAATGAATGAAGTCCATTCATCCCTGTTGGTGTTCAAGAGACAAGCACCTTGAGGAGAATAAACTATGCGTGGGTGTTTGTGTGTGTGTGTGTGTGCTGTGTTTGACAGTGCCAATTAGAATGAAATGACTTGCTACAGCATAAATCTAAACAAAATTACAAGAAGTTTTTATTACAAGAAAATAATGTTTAAAACCATAAATTGTAGCATCACATGAACTAAAGGAACTATTGATGCACAGCTGAATGCAACGTCAGCATAAAATTCCCTCCACATTTAATGCATGCATTAAATCTTTATAAAGCAATTCAACAGCAAACAAAATGTAACTCAGTGATGCGTATAATTCCTGACTCTTCATTTCTTACAGCTACAAAGCACAGCAATGTGCTCACGACCTACATACTGATTCTCATCTAATGCTTCCAGCCAAAAACCCTCCCTCACGATAATCTGTCCAACCATCTATATTTTCACCCAGCTGCTCTGCTTTACTGTCTGAGCAGATCAAAAATATTCATAATTATATAGTTAGCATTATTTATGTGTGTGACCAAATGTCCAAAACACAGATAGTAAAAGTCACACACCTACACCTGCTGTCTGTGTGTGTGTGTGTGTGTGTGTGTGTGTGTGTGTGTGTGTGTGTGTGTGTGTGTGTGTGTGTGTGTGTGTGTGCGTGCGTGCATGAGTCAGAGGTGAGTAAGAGTCAGTTGCTTGGATTGGACATCCCATAATTCCCACAATAGGATCACAGCAATTAGTTTTGCTTTTAAAGGCAGAACTCACACTAAAACACTTAACAAAAACTGAATGTTAGGCAGAATTGGTCTGAGCTGCTTTTTCTTTCAATTAAAGTGCCATTTATTGTTAAGCTCTAAAAATAACAACAAAACAAAACTATTTTAAGATTATTCTGCCAGGGCTGTTGTTGAAAGGATTGTAATTGTTGGTCTATTTAAACAGAGTACATTCTAAGTGTTTTTGAAAATAAATCATCTATTATTAACACTATCTAGAGCTATAGAAATAAATGCACAATATATACAAATACGACACACTAGAAATCAATGTCTCAGCTTCAGAACTCAAGATGCATTACTGTCTCTATGGCAACCTGACACATACAGTCCTGCTAAGGATGTACAAGGTCTAATATCTTGTGCATAGAGTATAGATACTTACACAATCTCCACACACAGACACACACACAGGTTTGGTTTACAAATGTTGGGTGTCAAGAATAATAAACAGATCTTACAGTGAATTCAAGCAATATGAAAAAGAATAAACACTTTCCTGACTCTGTCCTGACAACACAATATCACAACCACAACAGCAACACATTATACTCTTTACGATTATGTATGTGACAAATAAAATGTTAATTTGAACATCAAATTATTAGACTGATAAGCACACTTTCAGCCTTGTTAAGTACTGTACTTAAATATCTCTGCGTGGATATTCAGCTCTGAATGGTCATATCACCTGGTTAGCTGTGGAGGAAGCCATACTCTGGCAACAGTGTGTCAGATTATGTTTCAAACCACACAATGAGAAATTAAGATTCATGCTTGTTCTAACAGCTGATCAGTTTTCAGGCTTTTTTATTTGCCCTCATCATGAACCACCAGCAGGATCAGGTCTTATCTTATCTGTGATGTTCAGTAGCTCTACTGCAGCTCTGGGGCTTGTGCCAAACTAAGAACACACACACACACACACACACAGATAAAGGACACAAAAACACACACAGAAACAAAGGCACATGTGTTTAGACACACACATAATCACATACACACAAACACTGTTTGATACAGCCTGGACATACCGGGTCTGTGGACATACACCCACCACTGTGGTCTTTATACAAGTGCTCACACACACAAATTACACGTGCACACAGGATATTAAGTATTTGTGGGGTGTGGAACAGCAATATTACAATGATGCCATAATATTTATATTGACTTCTATTTAAGCATTTATTTATTTGTTTTCCTACTAACGATATAGCATAACAATACAGTTAATGGCTAACTGTATTAACAACTGTCCACACATACATTACTATAATATGACTTGATCTGAATCTGAAAACTTATCAACATGACTTTCTATATATTAATGTACTTACCAGCCACAGGATCAAGAAGCCCCAGGGCAAACAGTACAATGTAAAGAATTGTTATTCGTCCTCCCACTGCCATGTTTTCTCCGTGTGTCCTTTTTAAAGACAATATTTGTCTGGTTTATTCTCAGTTACATGGATATCAGTCTAGGCGTCGGAGCGCAGGTGAAACATGCACCTGGGATTCACGCATTTTTCCCAAAAAATTTAAAACAAAAAAACAAGCTGACAATACTTCAGGAACGCCTAAAAACACAGTCATAATTTAGTCCTAAGCCAAAGACCAAACACAATAAAAACGTACATTTGTAAGCCCTGGTTTTGCATTTTATATGCACTTTATGTGCTATTGCATGTGACTAGCTGATAGATCTTCAACCCGATTCCTAAACGCCCGTGTTCTGTAGTATTAAAATAAACGATCAAATAAAACTTTTTGGGTTTTCTTGGTTTCTTAGCACGAACTTCAAACGTTTGCAAAAATCAGTTTGCTCGTAGTTTTGCGGGACATCCCGGGAGCGCTCGTCGGCTTCTTATCGCGCAGTTCTGGAGACAGAAACAACCGTTTCGTGACTCGAGACTAATAAAATGTACATTTGTCTTCATGTTGGTCGCCTTCGTTATTTTTCATCTTTAATTCTTCTATTTCTCTGAAGTGCTGCGCTGAAAAACGCCCGTTTGCTTGGCTTTTTATCGACCGTCCTCCACAGAAGGAGCTGATGGCTGGGAAGGTTCGGCAAACCAGACGGCGCGTGGAAACGCCTCGCCTTCAGATGGTCTCTGCGATGCGATTGTTCAGTGTGGAGGCTGATGTATAAGAGAAAGAGATAAAGCGCCACCGTGCGTCAGACTGATGGTATAACAACATAACAACACGCCAAAGACATCCGAGATGAACCAGGCTGATCAATATAGACCGCCCAGAAAATTTCGTAAAGTCATTTTTTATCAATGAATAAATAATAAAATAAAATAAATAAATACATGTCAGTAAAAATCAGAAAAATGATGTTGAATTTTAGAAATTCATAGTATTTGTATATCCCTCATTGGCGGTAATGATGCAGTAAATAAGCTTAGTTTTTATTTAAATAAAGTTTTCAAATAATTAATTTCTTTTAATTATTTGGTTGAATTATACATAAGCATACAATTTCACAAATCATTTTTAGGTTAAACTTAATTTCAGGTTTTTTCAGTCTTTATGTAATATGTAACATTATTTAACAAAATCATCATTACATGCCCCTTATGCAACATGGTTACTTATGCATAATTTATTATTACTTTTGTACTTACATGTAACGTGTAACAGAGATTTTAAAATATTGTGTTTTTCTTGCTATATTACTTTTGTATATATCCATTTTCACTATACTACACTAATATATGTCATCACACGAGCATTTGGTATTGGATAACCCTGCTATACATGTCCTTTTTAGATACATTTATTTAGGTACATTTAGATTTTGTAACAGTGTGTTAGCGCCCATCTGTTGTCGTGGTCTGGGACATTCCCCACATATGGAGGAAAACAGCACCACGCGCCTCAGCAACAGTAACGTCGTCTGCTGTGCGCGTGCACGATCACTGAACCACTGAGACTGGTTGACTGAGGGAGCGCGCATCCTCAACGTCAGATGTGCACTGGGGGGAAAGGGGCATCGTGATCACCCCCCTTCCCAAAAGACACGTGTGCAACCGCTAAAAAGAAACCCCAGGACACTCCACGATCACACCTGCGTGCAGCTTTTGAGTCAATTTATTTTCCAAAAGGATTCATACATTCGTTCACATACGACAGCGCAGATGTAGTATCACCTTTACGCAGCGTCAGCGCATCGACCACCGCCAGCAGCACAGTGACGCCCATAGCAACGCCTCTGCGCATCCTCATTCTGTTTCTCTAACCCAGCAACACCGGCCGCCCAACACCAACAACCAACCTGTTTTTTCCGACCTTCTGAACGCTGTTGCGCTGGATCATCACGCACAACTGTCTCTATCGTTTTTAGGTCAGAAGACCATGAATGCGCCGCGTGCTGTCGTTCTCTCATCCGCCAAAGGTGGGTACTGGCGCTTATGATCAATGCATTTTTGCTTTTCTGTTATGCATATTGTTTTGCAAACCAACAGCTAAATGTTTGCAACAGAAGAACGAAGAATGTAGACAGTGAAATATGTTTAGCTTCGGCACAGACTGAGACGCAAGCGGTTCGTCGCCTTGTTTTCGCTATTCCTTCATGCGGGTGCGGTGCTGCAGATGTCACACTGAGCCGAATGTATAATGCGACCCTGCGTTTGTTGCCAACCATCGATCGTTGCATTTATTATATATGTTTAATATTTGGTGTATTTGCATTAAAAACTGAAATTAGGATTGAAATTGATTCAGAAAATTTTACATTGCTTTGTTGATATTGTATAACATTCTGTTAGTTATTCAGAGACCTCGATTATTAAAAAATAATAATTAATAAAAAATAACAGATTTGGTCTGGCTGCGTGTTATGCATAACATTAATATCTTGGCTTTTTAAGACTGGTTGCCATGGCAAACGCCACGGCTGAAGACAGACTATAGGGGGCGCTGCATCGAGTAAACAACATTACCTTACAAACAATAATCGCTTGGAATTTAGCTGCATTTTAATTGTAGTATTACTACTGCATAAATACATTCAGGCTCATATTGTACAGAACTACACAATGCAAACGGGGCACAATGAGATTACAGTAAATTTCACAGAGACCTCAGTAATCCTGTTTTTTTATGCATGTGGAAATGACCGATGAAAAAGAGAGAGAAAAAACAGAGGAGTAAAGAATAAAGAGTGAGGGGACCGTGTGGATAATAAGGGGCCGAGGTTAAAACAAAAAACAGGCTCCAGGTGGATTAAGAGATTATGGATAGAGGCAGGAGATAAATGCTGGATCATCTGTTACTATTTTTTTCTCATTTATTTTGTTGTGAAATACTCAAAACTGGAATATAATGCAGTTTAACTGTTAAATGCATCGATCAATAATATCTCAGCTGTTATATGTTTTATTTGCATAGTCACTCCTCATTCTGAAAGCCCCTCCTCCAGCTGAAACACAGAGGATCATCCTCCATTGACTCATCCGGACGTTCCGCTCCATCAAGGACCTGGCAGCAGCACGGAAGCTCCACCCACCACACCCTCTAAATGAGGGACAAGGCCACTCAGGTGAGATGTTCCTCTGGCCCTTATTAAAGACATTATCAAAAACATGCATTAAAGTAAATTACCATAGAGGGCACATAAAATAAAACAAACAGATAAAACCACTACGAATTTGCAGGTGAAAACAACTAGGGTGGTACAAATTTAAGGAGAGTGGCATGGATTCTCTGGTTGTTTATTTGTTATAGGGTGGAAAAGATTTTTCTATTAAATCTGAAAAGTGGAATATTTAATGCTAAAATATGTTTTGCTGTCCCAGTTTAAAATGCACAGAAAACATTGCTCTATTTGTTTGAGCAACCCAGCCAGCCAGACAGGCACTTAATCGGTGCGACTGCAGGTTTGGCCTGTATGCAGTAAATAATTTTGTAAACAATGTAATTGTCAATTGAATGAATGACACTGTGAATGACACTTGTGGTGCATTGCTGAAACTACACACTTCAGCTTTAGGTCAAATGAGAAATGTTCTCTTTACTATTATAACATTTTTGTTTTTAAACATCTCCACTCATTCTCTCTGTGTTTATCAGACTCCCAGGGCCTGGGTAGATGAGCGGAGGAGAGGCTCTCATAAACGATCGGCTTCCTGTGGCAGCACTGACCAGCTTAAAGAGGTAATATTCACACTTTTCACCTACTATAAACCAAACATGAGCATCTCTGTATATGTATTAATCCAATATTTCTCATTCTTCCTTTTGCTTTTTTTCTATTCTGGTCTTTTTGGTTTCTTTTAGATTGCAAAACTGCGACAGCAGCTCCAGCGCAGCAAACGCAGCAGCCGTCATCGCCGCGACAAGGACCGCAAGTCACCCTTTAATGGAAACCATGCCATCATCCAATCACAGGTAGCCATCATCACATCCCAGAAGTCACCATCCAATCAGAAGGCTGTTTGTGCTTATGGCTTGTAAGGCTGTAGCTGGGTGCTCATGCATGTCACTATGTGTATCTCCATAATCTGGGCTAGTATAGAATACAGCATTGAAGTAGGCCAAACATCTGGAGGATTTGGGAGCGCCCCACTTTCCTGCATGACTGTCCCAATTTTGATGCTTCTCTGACACTTCTGAGAACAGGAATGTCCCCAAAGACTGTGGCTGGTTTTAGCATAGGGTGTGTAATTTTTATAATTAATGAATATGGTTTAAAAGCACCCGGGAGAGTTTTGAGGATAGATCAAATGATACGGAATGGCAATGCTTTTGATAAGACAAAACAACTGACACCCATTTATGAGGGATGAAAACTAAAAAAAAGAGAAAGAGCACTTGCATCAAATAATTTCCTAAATAAGTCCCTCAAGCCAAGCGGTAATGGGCTCTCAACACTAATGCTCTCTGCAGTCACTGCCTTTTGTGTTATGATGGAACGTATCCAGAATGTTTGTTTTCTGGCAACAGAGCAACTGTAGGGGGTTTGTGTCTGTGTGGGCTTACTGAGTGTGGGAGTCATTTCAAAAGGATTACAGGATGTGGTTTCTCCCATGCGGGAAGGTTTGAGTAGAAATAAACATATTAGAAATTGAAATTGTATTAGAAATGCAAATGTTCACTTATTTCCATTTTGTAACCTCTCTTGTTTCATTCTGATGGTTTTTCAGTCTCAGATGCCTAAAACCATCCTCATCCCAATTCCCATCTCCAAATCCACACCTCCCAGATTCCGGAACAGCATCGAAGGCCTCAACCAGGAGATCGAACGCATCATCATACGGGATACAGTGGAACGAGATGAGATCATAATAGTAAATGCTTCAGAAAAAAATGCTCACACATATGTTCCATTACAAATACTTGCTATGTGATATTGCTGTGTGTCAGTCAATACAGAATTCACCATCATGTGTGCGTTTCAGCCACAGGATGTTCCCGATGGACACCGCGCCCCCCCTCCCCTCCCCCAGCGCAGCAGCAGCACCCGCAGCATCGACACTCAGACGCCCTCGAACGGCGGGCTCGGCAGTAACCGTAGCAACAACAGCAGCCGGGCTGACTCCGTCTCACCCTCGTACCTCAGCATCCTCAATGACACGGTTGGAAACAGTCCACTACCAAACGATGACACACTCAACGAGAGCAAAGAAAGAGGTGAGAGGACAATATAAACAAAAATCTCACAAATAAACAAACTGCTCCTTTGATTCCTTAACGTTCCTGCTTCCTTAGATCTTGGACCTTGGTCGCCTCTTCCCAAATACGCTTCATCTCCAAAGCCCAACAACAGCTACATGTTCAAACGAGAGCCTCCTGAGGGCTGCGAGAGAGTTAAAGTCTTTGAGGAAAACCAGTGAGTATCACACTGTAGATATGATTGATCTACAAGCTTGTGTATGTCTTCTTACAATAAAAACATACAAAGCACACTTACAAAAAACAAGAGACAATTCAGACCTAATACAGTCAACAAAATGGGGATTTTTTGGTCAATAAAGTTAATACAAGGGACAATGCAGACAACAAAATGTTGTTGGTCCACATCTCCACAGGAGAATCTAATATTGATTTAGTGGCTTCATTTTCTCTATTATTTTTTAACAATGTTTGCATATTAGAGCATTTCTGAATAATAGTATAATAACAGAGTGATGTCCAGCATTCAGTCAATAAAAATCATTAAACATCAACTTGCTCTAAAATTCTGTTTTAATTCCCTCTTCTGCTCCAGACCCAGACCTCTCCAGGTGATTCCTCCATACCTCTGCCCAGACAGGAACAAGGTGAACTTCATTCCCAAAAGTGGCTCTGCATTCTGCCTGGTGAGCATCTTGAAGCCCCTGCTGCCCACCCAGGAGCTGAACTTCCGTAGCGGGGTGGGATATCGCAGCATCTCCCCCTCTTTGATGCCCCTGGGTGGGGTCGGGGTCAGGAGTCTGTCTCCCTCCATGGGTCCCGTCCTCTCCCGTGGACGCCAATCTCCGTGTCTCCCGCGACACCTCGAGGAACCAGAGGGTTAAAGCGCTAGAAGCTTTGATCTCCGAATGCAGGAATGCCAGAGAACAAAAATGACATTTCCCAAACTCCTGTATTGACTGATAGTCAGAGATTTATTACTATTTAATTTTAAACATGCAGCGATCAAAACCACTCAGACAGATGCTGGTTGAAACTTGAACAGGACGTTTTTTGGTTAGGCGTGATAGTATGTCTTCTAGCAGGGATCAGTAGGATGTTATCAAGATGGCGTATACATATATATTGCCAAAAAATGTTAGCATTGCACTGCTTTTTACTTTCTCAACCATTAATTGCATTTTACCATGAAGCCTTTTGGATTTATGTACAGATGTGGGTGATTCGATTTACCAGTGAAAAGGATACAGGTCAGTTTTGCTTGTTTATAGTTTACATGCAGTTTGATTCGTGCTGGAGGTACAAAAAGGAATGTTGTAGCAAACTTGAGGACTTACAAATGTGCCTGAATCCCACCATCCCATTTGCTTGAAGTCCTTTTTCTATACCTGTCTGATTCATAACTCAGTTCGTCTCTAACCCTCCCCTATATATGTAAATCTGTATGTGCTTAATGTGATTTGCTGAGGGGAGACATTGCGATGGTACATGAACAAACTGGACATGCACTGAAAGATCATCATATCAGAACTGAACAATACAAAACCTGAGAAGTTAAAAACTCTAGGCTTGCTTTTAAAGTCTTAATACCATCATTTAAACGTCATAAACATAAAACATATTTTTAGAGGATGTTAGACATAAGAAAATGTTTAGAAAACAACAAGAGGAAATCTGAAAAGGTGCAAATAATGTAAGAGGGACGCATGGCTTTAGCTAATAGTGAACAGAAAATGTGCTGATTTGATCTGTAGCACTTTTATACTGTGAAATGTTTCATTTTTCCATAAACTTCCTCCTTTACAAACACTATTAGCAGATACAAGAAGTAAAAGAGGCAATCTTAAGTAAAGTGTACTGAATTGCCTTAAAACGTGTGTATAGACAAGTGGCTGAAATTAAGTTTGTTATTTCAATTATTATCTTAATAGAAAGTTTGACATTAGAGAGTTTTTGTTTTGCTTTTTTAATGTGAATAAACCTTCAAGCTAGTAACTCATGAGGGAGTACCATAAATCAGACTTTACCATACAAGAATTGATTAACATTATGCAAGAAATTACAGTACAGGAATAATAATTCAAAGCATTACCAGAAATGTTTTTGATTTTATTTCGTCTCAGATGGAATTAAAGCTTTGCTGATGCAGACCCTCCCCTTACGGTTTCCTTCAATGAAAATGTACATGATTTATTTGTCCGAAACAAAACGGTTGCATAAAATAAACAGATGAAAGCAGCAACAAATTATGCAGTTTACATTCTTTTCTTAAAATAAAAAAGTGTCACAATAATGTTGAAACAAGCCCTAACACAAAAAAACAATTCAGACACAGAAAAAAATGATAACTAGGATACAACTATCGAATGTGAAGCGATACTTCGCACATAATGCTCAGAAATGTTACAGGATTAGATTTGAGTCTATCGTTTATAAGAGATACATTCCAGAATCATCTGAGACGATGCTCAGAGACAGTTTAGTGCAAGCAATAATCTAATATTTTTAAAAAGATATAGAAAACGGGTCATAGTTTTAGTTTAACTCACTACTGATGAATCTGATTATTTAAGATGAATTGAAATGTGACAGAAAAACACAACAAACACACACACAAAACACACACAGAATTCATCAGTGTTTTCAGTGCAGTGACAGTGAAGAACATTAGGGAGAACTTCATTCTCAAATTAATTTGCCACTGCAACTATATAAACCCTGTGACCTCATTCTTCACCTAATGACAACTAATGGCACAACACACAACTTGCATATGTAGTACAGTAACACTTTTTTCATGGTAATAATAAATAATTTCATTTATCTTCTTTATAGTTTAGGGTGTGGCTCCAAAAATATTTGTGATGCATGGGAAATGCACATTTCCGTTTGATTAAAAATACAGTGTATAACAGGTGCAATACATCCGAAACCTTATTTGTGGACTTTTACAACTCCAGTGTTATACAAATTACAGCGATATTCAGTACATACACACACTCCATAGTACAAGTTTATAGGTTTGGTCCCGCAAATAATAACCTCTAAATCTTTTGTTTTCCAATATTTTCCTATGTATTTTCTCATGTAACAACACTCAGATATTGAAATAGAGATACAGTGATCTTTATCATTTTAACCTTCAATGTATTAATGAACATACAGTAGATACACACACACACACACACACACACACACCCCCAAACACACAGAAGAAGAAGGGAAAGACACATTCCCATAACTTCCCAACAGGGATTTGGATTTCTGGATCCGTCCTTGGCTCAGGTTGAATTGATTCAGGAGAGGTAGTGTTCCAGCTCCAGATAAAGATTTGGGATATGTGCTCATTTCCTTCATTCTAATGGGCACAGAACCGTTTTGGATGTGACCCAACATTGTGCCTTCATTCACTGAGGGAAAGCAGAAAGACAGCGTGATTGGTCCACACATAATCTCAACTATTCAATACAAAACCACTGACAGAAATTCAAGCCTTATCTAACATCTTAAAAATACTATAGATGGAAACAAAGGTCACAAACATCTCAGGCATTGAGCAGCTCCTCATCACTGCGGCCAATGGCGTCAGGGTTGGACAGAGGGTCCAGATCGGCAAACAGGTTGAACCATGCAGACATATCTCTGGAGCTTCCTTTAGGAGCTAAAACATATGAACACACAAACAGTGATACATCTCAGCAAGCTTTCATAAAGGGTTCATATTATCCCTGAATTAGATTTTTATAGTAGAGAGAAACCACAAAATTAAAATACATGCAATATTACCAGATATACCAGATTTAACTACAATGCATTAGATGTTACTTCTGGTGGGAAAGACAATATAATACAAGATACGACATTCAGTGTCGTAAAAATTTTACAAAAATTAAATTATTAATTTTATAGTAAGTAAAATATATTTTTTTTAAGTTTTAAATAACTCACCATTAAGAGAAGAGTTTGGGCTGCTTTGGGTGGGCTGAGTTTGTCCTCCACCAGATGGGGGTTGGATTGGTGGGGCTTGAAACATGGGTGGTGTTGCCCATCCTGACAAACAGGAAGAGAATGGATAAGAGTTATGCACAAATGCCTCACGTTGACAGCACTGCATATTAATGGAACAACAGAGGTCCTGCTGTTCATTTCTCCGGCCACTAGAGGGCAGTCTGAAAATTTGGCAAACCTGTAGTGCTGAGGCTGTGGTCCAGGAGTTGAGATGGCAGGAACCCAGTGGGTGTGTTTACTATTCCTGTCTGCGGTGAAGCGGCAGCAGAAGGAGCCTCAAAACATCCAAAAGCATCCTGCCACGCTTTACTGAATTCACTAGCGCCACCCGCAACCCCTGGACTCAGCAGATCCTGCAGGAAAGACAGATCACCTCTCTCTCCTTCCTCTTCCTTCACCTCTCCAGAGTGTAAAACATTAGACAGCAGGTCTCTGCCTGTGGCAGAAGAACATGAAGAATTTAAAGTGTCAAATAAACTGCTTTCACAAAAAAAACACCAACATAAATAGGCAGCGCAGAAATAGAATGCAAGGTCTGTTATGCAACATTCAGTTACATAATCTCAACATAAAAACAAGGATCATTTTAACTGATAACTTTAAGTTTAGCAATACTAATAAAAACAAAGACAGGGTTAATAAAAGTGAAGCAAATTACCCAGGAATACTTCAAAGAAAAATATAACAGGAAAAACAGATGAGAACAAACACAGAGAAATGTACAGATTTAGCTTGAAGACAGAATCATTGTTTGCTATTTTGAAGAAACGAGAGTTTGTTAACCTGAGTGGGTCAGAAACCACTGGGCGGCATTTACAGTGAACAGAAATACAAGCATGGAAATGGCACTATAGTGTTAAAGGCATCAAGACTGACAGAAAGGGTTGCTAAACCACTTTCTAAGCATTTCAGAGATTGATTCAGGAAACAAGTAAAGGCCTTTAGAAAGTGCTGGGCTTTGAAAAGATGCCAGATAGGCAATTATACCTATTTTGGGTCGCAGAGTACAGGGTAAACCTTGCTTTTCCTCATGTGAGGTGCTCTGAGCAGCAGGGGGCGACAAGGCCTCCTGCAGTATCTGGGGTTGCACAGCAGGTAAGGTCAGGTTGAGGGTTGGGAGTAAAGTTGGAGTGAGGGAAGGGAACGGGGTCATTATCGACGCGGGGTCAGAGGTCGTGAACAGCAGGTCATCGTCTGTGTTACATTCACTGATGGGGCCTAACTGTTCATTCAAAGCTGTAGACCATGAATGGAGATGAAAACAAGAGATACAAACACACATCAAAAATCAACATGGCTCAAAAACACACATCAATTAGTCGGCTAAGCAACTAGTTCTAGGTCTGTGCTGAATACGTGATTCATGTGACCTTAGTTGCACTTGATTTATAATTGCGACAACATGATGTTTCAAACGGTCTTCTGGTGAATCTGCATGTCATTGTTTTGTATGTTAACCTGCAACGCTCAACAAATCATTCAACAAATCAACAAGTGTTTTGAATGTATATATTCTTTGCATGTATGTGGTACCTTTACTATGTTTACACTATAGACTATTGTCCTGTTTTTATTGTTACAGTATGTTAAATTGTAGGCATTGTAAGTAGTGTGCTGTGTTCTTGTATGGCTACTAACACCCATTCACTTCCCATGTAGGGTCAATAAAACTACCTACCTACTAACCTAACCATATCTACCCACCCACCCTACCTAAAATCTACAATCTTCTAAGATGGTAATTTTGTGGATGGCTGCAAGTTTTGCAAGTCCTAGTGCATGCGCATACACAAACACACACAACACAAACACTCACCAGAATCCAGACTGGCACACAAAGAACTGTCAGACCCTCTGCTCTGTCCATCCACAGCGCAAGTCGAAACTGTTAATGAAAATAAAGTATGTTTCTTAGCATCTGTGCTTTTAGATAATTGATCATTTTTAGATAATAACTGCTAACAGAAAATCATGAGCTGAACATACCAGTATCAGACTCACCCAGCTGTTCTTCTTCAAGTGACACAAGACTGAAACACACAAAAATGCAGAATTAATCTAATAGATTCATGGCTGTATGGATGCAATCACTCAAAAGATGGGAAATAATGATTCACATTACTAAACACGCCCGGGATCACATTAGCATTGCCAAACACGTTCAAAATAAATGTTAAATGAGAGTGAGTCACAGTGACAGTTCTAAGGAAAGGATGTAAGCCTTACAGTTATTACAGGGTATTATGCTAATACAGGTTAGCATAGAAACAAATACTCCATCTCATGTCACACTACCAAAACAGGAAATGACTGTGGAATTCAAAACAGTGTTTCCTGCTTATAGGGTGGAGGGGGAGGGTATAACTTGTAAGAGAATTACAGTTTTTAACTCACAGATCAGTAATCAGGGCCTTTAGAGAGGCCTGTCGACTGAAGAGTAGACGCAAGATAATGAAAGAGAGAACTTCAAATAGCATGCAAACATGATTTCCTTCCAGAGGAAAACGAGCGAGAACATTTCATTGACTTCTGAGGTGTGGCGCCCACATAAACGACAAGCACAAGCTGAAAACCGACATTTGCGCTCTGATTGGCTGGTATGATGCAACTTCTGAGGAGACGTATTACACCAGCCTGCCTGCCGATACATTTGTGTTTACAAGGTACAAAACCTGACAGCAATGTTCTGTTCCAAAGAACTTAACTCACAATTAAAGTCAATGCAGATTTAAAAACACAATCCTCCAAGCAAATTTATAAGCATAAATTTAGTGCAAAGAGATTCTGAGTGAATTGGTCAGTTTTATTTATTTTTATTTGAAAAATATAGTTTATAGTTATTTTTAATCTTTTTTTATTTTTAGCAAAACATTACAGAACTGAATTATTATATGTAAAATAAACAGTCCTTGGCTGTCTAAGGGGGGCTGGCCTAAATATGAAATGAATTAACTGTCTAACTGTCCTCACTTGTCTGTGTGTGACTTCCTGTCCTCATCTTTGCCATCTTCTGTCAGCTCTCCAGAAGCAATCTGGTCCAATGGGTCCCTCAGCTCCTGTAATTAGTCACACATTTCACCCATTACTGCATCACACACACTGTGTTCTCTAATGTTTGTGTATAAGCAGACACACACTTTGAGGGTGGTGAATTGGTAGGGCACATATCCTTTAAAGGCCTCATGGATGCCAGACATCACGTGTGCGGTTTTCTCCCAGTACTGCAGGAGGGTTGTCTACAGACAAAATCGCACATTAAAAACTGATGATGGGGAACAGGTGGGATAAATGTTAGTGTCAGTTACACATAATAAATGTTATACCTGGTAGGTGCATAAGGAGTGTGAGAGCATGTTGCAGCGACTGGCTCCCAGCATGTCCACTTTCTGACACACATCATTCTTCAGCTTATCGAAATCCACTTTTGTTCCTCTTACCTGGGCCTGAACCTGTTCACAGACACACAGAATTCCTGTTTACATCTGGTATTACGTCTTAGGTGATCCGATTACAATCCGGTCAAATGAGTAACTTTTTAACTTTTGAGTAAGTTTACACCTGGAAAAGCCTTTTTTGTGGACATTTGTGATCAAAATTCAAGGACAGGGCTTCTGATTTTATAGCTTAATGCATGTGTATAATGTGCATGTCGGCACCTGTGTAAATGCGGGTCTTTGTTTGTGTGGTCTAACCTTGCGAAATTTCTCCAGTTGTTTGTAAGTGTCTGGGTCCAGCTCTTGTGAGACGTCCTTCATCCAGAGCAGAGCTCCACGGTACTCGGTCCGGGCCTTCTCCATCCGGCTCACGGTCAGCAGGGTGTCGGCGATGGCTCTCCTCCGGAACGTCTCCACCTCCTGTTGCATCCGATGAAGAGGGGGACACAGAGCCAGTCTGGACGTGACAAGCAAGAGAGCAGAATGACAAAAGACTGTTATTGTCTTAATAAGAGGCTTGCAATGCTATTCAAAAATAAATGTCACAAAACTAACTCTGCAAAAGGAAAAAGACTGTGCAGTTCCATAAGGAACATGAAACTGGTACAGTGTAGAAAGCTTAAAATACACAATTTACTGGTCATTTAATTAGCAACATTCGATCTCAAAATGCTTCAATTGACCAATAAGATTCAAGTATTTGACTAACATGTAATAAAACTAGCATTTACTTAATTACTTTACATTTGTAATTAAGTAATAAATAACCACAACAGAAAAGTGAAAGATTAAACACACAGTTAACCTTGCAAACAATAAAATGAGAACTAAACATCATAGATAAAGAAAAGTCAAAAGACTAACCAGTTACTGACAGCCCTAATTCTTATATAAATTTATGTATGTGTGCTTACCTCTGCTTGGCAGAGCAGCAGAGGGCCTTACTGGTGGCATCCATCATACTGCCTGCTTTTGTTTTATCATGTTCTGCCTGGAAGCGCAGAAACAGGCCGAGCTCATTTTCCTCCTGAGAGAGGTCTACAGACAAGAGACAAAACTGCCTTAATGAGCCGTGTTAATATATATCATTACAAAGAAACACATTTAGAGAAGTATTTAACCTGCTACGTGACTTCTGACTGAATGCTATCAGTACCCATGGAAACTGGGCGAAAATGTGTCTTTCAAAAAACGGGCTAAACAAGAGTCTTTGTGTTTGGGTGCACAAAGAGGGCGGAGGATCGCGTTACTCACATGTGATTCTCTGCTGGTATTTCTCAATCACTTTCAGCAGTTCTGTACAGGTGCTCTGGACCGAACGAAAGAACTGTACAGAACAGAGATATTAATGAGATCTTTCATTTTAATAAAATCGCAAATGTGCATTTTGAAATATCCATCTCACAACAGTTTGCAGTAACTATACAAAGTTATGGCAACTGTAAATTCAACTCAGGAATTATTATACAGTACAGTGTAAAGAGTATTATGTAAAAGCTTGATGTAGTGATAGGAGAGAGATAGCGTTGCAAGATGCTACAAATGCACAAGATAAAAGGCTTCCTGGGTAAGTGACCTGTTATACACCGTTGCCGTGGGCAATGGTCATTATTTAGTGATATCATACGTTTGAAAAAATTTAAAGAAAAAATCAGATTTAAGTGTTAAAAAATAATCTATTACAGATAAACTCCGCCAATATTTGACCTGTTAAAACATTTTGTGTTTCTGCTCTCTTATGTTCAAACAAAGGCCTCTTTCAGACGAAACTTTACCTCAAACAAACATAACCTCAAAAAGTCCCGCAAAGTCTACTTCAGGCCAAGAAAAGCAGCACGGCTGTCTGATTTTGTAAAGCTCATTCTCAACACACCACTAACCAGTCATTCATGGTCCTCAGCGTTTATATTGTCAGACAGGTGGTCAGTCACACACACATCTCTTACCTCCAAACCCAGACAACACATCAGAACACATAAAACAGCCTTGGATGTCTCGCTGTCATGGCAACAAAGGATGATAATTCAGTAACAGTGAGAGTACATGTGCTTTGACTGGAAAGAGAAACTCTAATACAATTGACTCCCTGGCTACATTTATACGAGCAGTAGTAATCTAGCTAATGACCTTATTGTGAATAAGTCAATATGCTTTTAGAATATTCATATAATATTTAACAAACAGACCCAAAACTACTAATGACTCATCCTGTACTTACAGCTGTATGCAAATTTTTCTCTAATAAAATCCTATTCTTTAAAAATTGTACCTCCACCTGATACAACTCATCACCTATTAGTTATTTAAAAAATGACAAAGCCCTCAATATACCCCATCTCATATTCCTGCTTTTAACACAGTGTTCAGTGGAAGGTCTTTCAGTGGAAGGTATGACCTCAGCAGGAGAGGCCTGTATGTAGGTTACTGTTTAACTGACTGCAGGCCTGACATGCATTGAAGAGTAACACCCCTCAGGATTACACAGCCCTGCAAATGTTTCTTAAGGTTAAAGATACAAAGGAAAACTGATACAATTTCTGCACATTTAAGTTAAGCTGTTTTAGTAAACAGCCCACAAGGCTATTTAAACTGTAACACTTGCTTATAAAGCAACCAGCCCACTTTTCTGTCTCTATAACAGACAGAAAGGCAGACAGACAGGCAGGCAGAAAGCTGTCTAATAACCTGTAGACCAGGATATGCCTGAGTGCCAGAGCCTGAGGCAGGGCAAGATTAGACAAACATACATAAACAAACACTTCCTTAAACTATGAGTGGTCAATGGATTTTTGTTAGGTTCTGATTCCAAGCAATCAGACATTTATTTTTTACTAATTGCTGTAAAATTTTGTAGGATTGACATTATTTTATATTCTCTTATTTATTTCTCACACACAGCAACAACAACAAACATGTTTCTTTATCATCACTGCATGTCATGTTGTGTATTAAATAAAGATTAAAGTCAATGTAATGTATCTTTCTTTTAAACCCTGGAGTGTGTAGTCAGAAATTAACCAGAGCCATTTTGCTAACAAAGTATTAGCCCATAATTAGACCACCCCCATCCCTGCAACCACCAGCCCCCCTACTAAACCCAACCCCCCAAAAGCCAAATCAGCCAATCCGATGCCAGCATCCAAACATGTGAAGCAGAAAATGACTGGGTAAACAAAACAGGTGTGAGCCAACCCTCAACATAACATTGTATTATAATAGTGTACTTTCTTGAGTATAAGGATAAGTGCATATTCATGCTAAACTTGCTGTGGAGTAAAATCTTCATTATTTGTTTTCTTTAATGTTACTTCTTTGTCTTTTATTCTTATTACCATGGAGAGTAAGAGAGGGGGGAGAGGGAGGGAGAGAGGGAGAGAGAGAGAGAGAGGGAGAGAGAGGGGGGGGGTCACTCTGACTTAATGTCAAAATGTGGCAACACCAAGCAAATCTAAGTACAACATCATCTAGAACTCAATTAATTTTTTATTAAACTCCCTCAGTCTCATATATTTTTCCCTCACTATTTCTCTGGCTCATATTGTCATTGCTTCCAAATATTAAAACACAGTCTAAGACACAGCAAAGCCCAGCCCAATGATGTTACAGCTGACAAAACAGCACAGAAATGAGACTTGAAAATGTGTTTGTACCTCCAACTTGGCATCCAGGTCAGCGTCTGACGCAACCACATGCTCGTCTTCCTTTTTTCCGGTGGCCTTGATCAGAACCTGCTTGGTTTTCCAAAACTTTTTCTGCATTCGAGCCATGACTGAGCTGTCCTCCCCCAGAACGGTTCTGCCACTGAACATATCACTGGAGAACCTGCAGAACATGCAGTGATTTCAAATATACTTCATTTATCAAGAGGAAATGTCTATTGGTCAAACTCAAGATACACACCCATAGCTGTCCATCTTAGTGAGCTTGGCTTTTAGTTCTGGAAAGCAAACAAAGCAATATAATATTTATATGACTCACAAGAACAACATCATAATAAATAATAAAGGTGACTCTGAAATCTCTGAAGTGACTCTGAAGGCTGAGGTCTCAATTTAATTATGCAAAATTCAACAGACACAAAATAACTGGAAAAGATTATTCAAATAAACGCAAACAACTCGTAAGACTAAACAAAGTAAAAAAACAACATAAACGTTTTAATTAGGATCTTATGAATTTGAGCTCTGAGGAACTTGTATTTTGTCCACGTTTCGTAAGCCTAAGGCAACAGCTGTTAGCTGCAAACTCCATTTCCCAAAGTCACCAGCGACACATTTTGATCTCAATAAAGCAAACAAACGTTTCATGGACCAAATGTTGTAAGAAAACACGGCGATTACTAAAAACAGCTCGAACACACACCTGTCCTGATATCTATCGTGTTTTAAGACGCAATACAACACGGTCGTTCGTTTTGAACTGCTGTTCTTATAATAAAAGCAGGAAAACTTGTACTATACTTGTTTAGCACACAAACTGCACAGTTTTGTGAAATGCAGCGAACGTTTGGACGTGACGCTGCTCGGATCGCACCTTCCTCCCATCCAACTCATCATCATGGGCTCTGCTTACTGTGTTGCAGACAGCAATTCACTCACATGCATTATACAAGCTTTTTGGCTACACTACAGACACTTTATTGCAATACGTCCATTCCACAGCGCATCCATACCGAATACGTGAATTCGTACGACGACAAACGAATAATTATCCCACAAAAACAGATCCCGGATCCCAAACAAGATAAGGAGTCAGCGAGCCCTCGCTGCTTTTCCCTATTAAAACCCAAGTACGACGTTACCTTAAGGTACGAACACTGGCATGACAATTTCGGGGTTTTATCCGGAACCGCTGCTGATGTTTGCATTGACAGTATTGCCAACAGCAGCATTTATATTTGAATAGATTGTTATTAGGGCATCGCATTTCCTTACCCGCTGACGTCGCCTAGAGCAGCGCTGGGAATGTTCACGCGCGTCATTCCCGTGAGCGGAGACAAGCTAGAGCGCATGCGCCAACAGCGACCGATTCATACACAAAATAAATTAATAAATAAGCTAACGTATCTTATATTACAGATATATCTTAAATAAAATGTCTTAATGGATAAAGGAAATATTTAGGATTTTTAAAAATAATTTGTAAATAGTGAAACATTTTTGTTCAGCTAAATTGTTCCGTAACAGCGTGATTTGCGCGTTACTGCTATAAACCTACAAAATATATCATACTTATATCAAACTCATAATTATAACTATTTATAGACTCCTGACTTGCACAACAACACTTTTATTGGACGTGTAACAGAAATTATATTATTTTATTGTATAATGTGCTAAATGTTATTTCTTAGTATTGCGTTTGCCTTGAAGAAACAAACGGAGTAGTGCAGAAATGATGGCGTTTAGGAGAAACAACTGCAACTGTCCTCTAGATGGCGCTAGTGCCACGGGAACGTGTGCAGAGAGAGATTTAGCACATAACAGTCCTACACTAAATAACGAACAAAATATGTGTGACTGTGAGCATAGCATGACAGAAACAGCTGATAAAAGAAAAAAATAAAATATAGAATAAATTCCTTTAAAAGTTACATTTAAATAACTGATTAATTAAAGTTACAAGAAGGGGAGTTTCATATAGATTATGATGATGAGTCAACATAATGTACATAAATCTGTAATACTTGTTACACAGCATGTTCTTCCTAAAATGCTGAAGTTGTGCAGCTACGATGTAAGATACGAACGGGTAAAAACAAATCAGGAAGCTGTGGTTTAGCTTTTTACACTGTCACACGCCATCAGAGAGAAAAAAGGCTGATCCAGAGTCGCGTACATGCTCTTGCTTTTTCTGTGCAACTTTCTCAGATAAATGTAGATACATTCACACCCAGACACACACATACTCACATACATAGATGCACACATACTCATACACAGACGGGCACATGCCAACACCACACCCCTGTTGACCACAAATCTTTAACCACAAGACCCCATGTGGCCTCGACTTATGCAACGTTGCTGCAAAAACAACAAAAGACAGGCAGACACGGACTCTGACACAGACTCTTAGCAACACCCTCAAGCACACCTGGTCAGCAGAAAAACATCTGTTCAGTAAAGTCTAGGAGACCCTGCACACTATTGAGGACAGACACATCTGTCCCCTCGCTGCCCCCACCCTCACAAAGCGAGGCTAGTCAGCACATTAATAGGCTGTATCTATTCATTTAACATGCATGTGTGTGCTCAATAATGGTCTATTCTATTCAATTTTCTTATTAGTGGTCAGTTGTTGAGGACAATGGACTACTTGGTCTTCTCTTACAGTCTCAGCGAGAAACTGCGGCATACAGTGTTAAAATGGTAATATTATTACACAACCAGACTATTGTATATTACAGCCAAGTCAACATTTCTTGGTGAGGCCAGTGTATGTATTATATGAGCTTATGGTCTGAATCGGCCCTTATGCAACTTATGTCTGACTGAAACCTAACTGGCCAACACGCATAGAACCTATATTGGTCCACCTTTATGAAGCCCATATGTGAAATACTAAGGTCCTGTATGGATTTGTCTTTACATATGGGATTGAATCCTTACAGTGTATGGACTATCCCCTTCAACTCAAAGAAAATCTCAAACCAACACACGAATCAGGGTACAAACTGACAGACACACTACAGTACCTCCATACAAAGTAGCGTTTTCCTTTTGGGGGTGTGGCTCAGAAAATTGTCCACACCCTGTTATAAATCTTACATCCCAACAGGCACTTTGTGATGTAATTCACACAAATATATCAAAACCATTGCACATCTTCACTTTCTAAATTGTTTCCAGTCTCTATGAGGGAGTTGTCCTCTCAGAATCACTCACATTTAGGAGTGGCTCTCGATCAATAAGTCTAGCACATGTCTGAAAGGATAGGAGGAGACACCAAACCAACTGTGGAGCAAAAAATAGTTAAAAGTCTGTTTAAAAAATTACCCCATCCAGACCTAAAAACTGACTTGTACCTTTTTTTCTAAAGTGTGCTAGTTTTTTCACATGCAGTGACACCCACCTCCCCTCACCTCACACATATAAACACACAGCAGTGAATGTCCCTCGACAAAGGATGCAAATGGGCAGACAGGAGGGTTCAATATCAGAGCACAGATCAGCCCATCTAATCCTCTCATCTAATCCTCTCACCTGCAACACAATTCCACGCCTCAGAGTCAGATTTCTAGCCAGCAGAAAAAGACATTTTTGAGGCATCACTCCAGAATTTAGTGTAAAACACAGGCAAATAAATAAAATTTAGATAAATATTTAGGGTTTAAAACAAATTGAAGTGAATTCTTTTACTGGTTAAATCAATGCAGAAGTTAAGTGGCTAGTCTGTGATTAGCCTCAAATAGCTTTCTAATTAATAAAGGCCTGTCAGTGACACTGTTTCCTTTTATAACAGACTTTTCAGCTGTCTGTACAACCAGACAAGCTGGGATGAAAGAGAGAAAGACACTGGGTCTCTCAAACAGGTGTCTCTTCTTACCTTAATACCACCCTTTCTTCACCCCCCGTCTCTGCTCACCTCTATGAATGAGGTGGCCAAGCAGTGATTTGCTCTCTGTCGCCTAAAGGCTGGAACTTTAGTGGCCGGCGTATAGACTTCAAGGCACCACTATGCTGTCAATAGGGGTTCATGGTAGCTATGCAAACACAGCATAATCTGTATTTTCAACACATTCTGAAGGTTCGTTCAGCTCAGTCGTGCCCTTATCTCAATCTTTCTCTTCTAAATGAATCTCTGTTTTAATCATTATTAGCACATAAAGCGCATAGGAAGAAAGGCACACACATACAAGCATGCAGATAGCTTAATGGCTCTCTGAGAGGCTGAATCCTTATCTGGTAACATCAGAGGCTATTGTATTCTTATCAGAATCTCTCTGCCCTGTCCTGAGGGACATTGTCATGCTCTGCAGAGAAGGCAGGAAGCCGTGTGTAGTTGGGATATTTTTGTATGTGTGACTGTGTGAGTGATTTTTTTAAATAGCAGATAGGCATTTCAAGCAGCTTGAACTCACAGATTCACATATACACAAGATTTCCGAGAAGTTTGGAAGCTTATGGATATTAATGCAGCAGAATAACACACAAACACACAGCTTGTTTGTATGATAGAAGGGAATTATTAACAAAATACTGAAATTTATTTATTGAGGGGAAACCATTTACTCACTTGGTTTTCTAAACAATGAGGCATGACCAAAGGATTTTATTTTAGTTTTGTTTAATGAAAAGAGTTAGCTAGACTAGTTAACTAGTTTCCTTTAACATGAAAGAGTCTTAAGATGTTAATCCAATTTTTTAATAACTCCAATAATATTGTATCTGAACTTGACTTGTATGAACTTGTATGAAAACAAAGCTTTGATTTATTGATATAAATCCTGTATTCCACAGAAAAAAAGTCAAGTAAAGACTGGAAGTTGGGTAGATGATGACAGTCTGTATTTAAAAGCAATTAATGCAGACAATAATACAAACAAATGCAGACATTCAAATATTGTTCAATGCAAAACATGGCCTACATTAACTTTGCAACTTATTACAAAAATCAAGTTTGTTTGTTTATTTAAACGTTGCATTCAGCACAATACATTTAAAATTGGAAGGTGTGAGGCTTGTACATTTCCTCCAATGGAAACAAAGAGCACCACCTAGTCCTCATTTAAGACTTCACATATATTAGGTCATGTGACCTGTGATCACATGGCAGTACAGCTTTGATTTGTTAATTCACTTAATTTTGATTTGATAATTTCACTGGCATTCATTGGTTTAGGGAAGACCTCATGCTTAAGCGTCCCACATTAGGACAATTCACCCTATCCCTAATGTCTATTCACCTTGCAGAGAAAACACCCTTCTTTTCCTTTATTTCTGCTATTGTAAAACAATCAGATTCCCTGGGTCTCTAAACTTCTGTTGTCATAACAACGCTCAACTTCCTTTTGCACCTAAAACTGTGTGGCTCAACACAGAAAACAATCAAAAATCATGGATGACTAGATTTTCTGCTGTATGATGAAAGGGTGGTAAATGCATCTATCCATCACCCTTGTTCTTAACGTTTCTGCAGATGTAAAAGAGGCCAGTCTGGTGTCTCACTGCATAAGCTTTCTTTCATCTTCCCACACACATTCACACAACCACAAACACACAGCGGGTGCCAGTGTACCTGTGCAAAACTGTGAGATTTAAAACTTGTGAAAATTGTAGTTTTGTTAAGCATGACTGTGATAATTATGTTGTAAGCTTTTATACATTGACTGAAAGGTTAACAGTGTCTACACTTATATTTTATTACTCAATAGAGTGACAGTAACATAACAATAGAGTGGCAAGTAATACACATTATTTTAATATACAGTACTGTGCAAAAGTTTTCAGTCACTATTAGATTTTAGCAGTGGTGTTTAAACAATGCTATAATGAACACATATAATTATTGCTCAATCTCTTTATTAGAATACAGCTAGAAAATACAGGAAATGTGAATGTGAATTTTAAACAAAACAGCTTCTATAAGCAAAGAAGCAGTTGTGACATTATTGTGAATTTATTGTGACCTTTTAAACTTCACAATAGTAAAAACAGCTTTAGTAAAAAACTAAATACAATAGATCCTTAATTCCAATCTACTGATTCAAAAGAGTTCAATGTGTGCTTATGTGGAGACTAAATACTGACGTTTGTTTTAGGAAGCTATTTTGCTCTGATAATGTTGTTTTTTATGTGTGTAATAAAAAGAAAACAAAAAATAGATAATTATTACTGCTCGCTAAAACAACAAAGCTGGTGATGGACCAAGACTTTAGCACACAGTATTTGTGCTGCACAAATTGTGTTTACAACGGAATTAAAAGCATCAGAGTTTAAAGCTCAGAAAACACACACATATAGATCGTCTTACACACTGCCAGTTTGAGAGGCAGACCTCAGGAACCCACCAATGCTAGCTGGGGGCAGGTGAGAACACATGTTCTCCCCAAGGAAGAAACATACATACACATTGCCGAAGGGGTTTTGTCTTTGAGAACTGCCCTTCCTCCCAGCAACCAGCTATTGGTGTGACCTTTCATTTCAGCCAGGTGTCCAGTCTGTACTCCCAAACTAGCATCTATAACTGCAGCCATTCACATAGTAAAGTTCAAACAAGAAACTGTAGTGTGTGTGTGTGTGTGTGTGCGTGTGATTTAACAAAGGAAAAACTGAACGATGTGTGATCAACCAAACTGCATCTGTGATTCTATCTGTTCACTGACACATTAGCACCTTATATGTGTGATAAAAGCCATTCAGCGTATGCAAAACATTAGCAGCTCAGAACACTTCAAGAGATTAACATACAGTGTTTGTGTGTCCCCTCACAAGGCTCAAGGCTTAAATTTAATTTTACTTATTTACAAAGAGAGAGATTTAATACATGTGTATAAGAGTTATTGGATGTAGTCTACTCCTCTGTATGTGTGTGTGTGTGTGTGTAATCCTCCCATTTGAACTGAAGCCTGATGAAATGACATTTCAAAGTGTTTCAAGGCTTGTAGTGAGTGATTCACTTCTTCAGGAATTTGCTGTTACCATAAACATTCAACAGAATGTACTTATGACACACTTCGCCTTTTGTTAATGTCAAGCCAATCAGAAATGTGTAAAAATTATTTATCAATTTGTTTATCAGAAGCTGTGAGATGCAAAACACCATATTAAGACCATATCTTAATATGATCTTGTGTCTTTAAAAAAAACTGATATTAGTCTTGGGACTTATTCAAATCGAGTCAAATATTACAGACAAAAACAGGAAAAGAGTGTTTTGCGGAAGACGTCCAGATGCAGCGACGAGCGCTCGTGCTCGCGTCTCGCTGCGGTTGATGGTGCAAGAAAAAGGGGCGGAGCTCCTGCCTAGCGTGGGGTATTTAAAATCTTCCAGCTCACGTTGCAGAAGAGTTGAGAAGGTCTGTGTAGAGCTACAGGAGACTGACAGCACTGGTTTGGTGTTTCCAGCATGGCATATTACGAAGTAAGTCACCATTTACGCACACAGTGTTCTTGTAAACCTTTAGCTTAATGCAAACTTTCAGAAACGCATTTGATTGTCTCTAATTTTATGTGTATTTGCTTTTCTTGCAGCATATCTTTTTTGAAGATGATGTATCATCTGACAACAGCTCAGAGTTCGGCTCAGGGGACATTGGAGCAAACTTTGAGGTCCCATGCGACGTGGAGGTCAGTCACGACTTCCAGAGGATCTTTCTGCCCACCGTGTACGGGATCATATTTGTTTTGGGCTTAATCGGGAATGGACTGGTAGTTTTGGTGATGGGATGCCAGAAAAAATCTAGAACCATGACTGACAAGTACCGTCTACATCTCTCGGTGGCGGACCTTCTGTTCGTGCTTACACTGCCGTTCTGGGCTGTGGACGCGGCCAAAGACTGGTACTTCGGTGGATTCATGTGTGTGGCCGTGCATATGATCTACACGGTAAATTTATACAGCAGCGTCCTGATCCTTGCGTTTATCAGTCTAGACCGGTACCTCGCAGTGGTGCGGGCCACAAACAGCCAAGGGCCGAGGAAACTTCTGGCCAATCGCATCATCTACGTGGGCGTGTGGCTCCCCGCGGCTCTCCTCACTGTACCAGACCTGGTGTTTGCGAAGGCGGAGACCAGCTCCATCCGCACCTTTTGCGAGCGCATCTACCCGCAGGACTCCTACATAACCTGGGTGGTTACTTTCCGCTTCCAGCATATCTTGGTGGGCTTCGTGCTGCCCGGGCTCGTGATCCTCATCTGCTACTGTATCATCATCTCCAAGCTGTCCCGCGGCTCCAAGGGCACGCAGAAGCGCAAAGCGCTCAAGACCACAGTGGTTCTGATCGTGTGCTTTTTCGTCTGCTGGTTGCCGTATTGCGGAGGGATCCTGCTGGACACTTTGATGATGCTGGAGGTGATTCCCCACAGCTGCGAGCTGGAACAAGGGCTGCAGAAGTGGATCTTCGTGACGGAGGCGCTGGCGTACTTTCACTGCTGTCTTAACCCGATCCTGTACGCGTTTCTCGGGGTGAAATTCAAGAAATCCGCCCGCAGTGCTCTTTCCCCCAGCCGGGGGTCCAGTCTGAAAATTCTGCCGAAGAAGAGAGGCGGGATGTCTTCAGTTTCCACAGAGTCCGAATCCTCCAGCTTTCATTCGAGTTAACACGGACACACGCGCACACACACCCTGTACAGTGACTTTCGCCATATATGCTATTGGTTTTAAAGTGTGCTGTAAAAACAACCAGGCTGAGCCTACATGCGTCAATGATAGAGTGTAAATATCGTTCAGTACGCGTCACATTGTGTTTCCAGTATTACTGTATAATCTCTTTTCATAGTGAGAAGAGGCATTGTGAACATGAAATGTTGATAAAGTGTGCAAACCGTTTACTGTATATATCATGTATATAAATCGATTTTTACTAAATTCTGCACTTATGTAGACCATTGCAATTATTTATTACATGACAGACCCTGGCAGGCTGAGTTAGTGCCTGTTTGGGTCCATTTAGTTCCAAAAGAGCTGCTTTTGCTATTTGAAGTCTTTGCAATAAAGTTTTTTATTACTACTTTAAACTGTTTCTGTGTTTGAATGCATGCTCTGACCACATTTGTTATGCAGAGTAATTTAGTGACAGTGGAGTTACCCTACAATAACAATATAAAGTTTGGCTGAAGACTTAGCTAAGACTATCAATCTGTGACATATAGTATATTATGGGAAGTACCCCAGTTTTATCAAAAGTGTAAAAAGTACAGTAATTACATTTCCCCAGTGGATAACCTCCTGTCTGACGCGTACACAGTGAGAACGGGGATTCCCTGAGATGTAAACATGCTCAGTTTGAGCAAACACACAACACATGAATCCATTCAGTCATGAACAAATGCACAGAAATCTCTCTAAACAATAACAGTGCGGTCAAGAATGTTCAAGCCTTGTTGTCATTTCAACAGCTAGTAGTTCTTTCTATGATCTCCTTTATTTCTGTTTTCTGTTATTTTTTCCACAAACGTCCTTTCAGTTCAAGGAGATTGTGTTTATTCAGGTGTCTCAATAACAAAAGCATGTTGCCATGTGTATGTCATGGACTAACAGTCATGCACACACCGCATGAGTCACGAAACCTCATTCAGTATTGTACAAACTCAAAGACGCAACGTGTGACGTTTTAAGGAAGTCTGTGTAAAATCCTGCCATTCGAGTTGAGAGGGTCCGTTTGTTTATCAGATTTCCACTAAAGCATAATTCAGCAGAAATATGTGAGACATCTGATGTCTGATAATTTCACTTTCTGTGAAACTGACAACATTGAATATGTGCAACATTACAGAGGGCTTTACTCTTTCTCTCCCTCTCTCTTTCTCTCTTTCTCTATATAGAGATAGTTCTGGCCAATCAAACACACCATACATCACACCTCACACTTGTTCACTATATGAACTTAAAAATGGCAAATATTAGATTGCTTCTAAACTCTTTCACATTTTAATGTTTTAATGTTTGTGCGGTTGCCATTTTTAATGTTTAATGCAAACTCTATTTATTACCTGTGATGCAAGACAGTAGCATTTGGTTACAAAAACACCATGGGAGGTCTTTACAAGGGAAGAATATACTACAGAAATGCACAGCAGTGCAGAGCTATAGGAAACAAGAGTCCATGACCTCTGCATTGCAAAAGCTGCTAGCCGGGCCACCACATTAAGGCGGAAATGTGTGAGGGTCGACCCATTGACAATTAAAATCCGTGCGAGAGGACAATGCAAAATAACACCAGAGACAGAAGAGCCTGTTGAGCCTCAGTAATGGGCCCTAATGCGGAGTGTGAAAGATTTGCATGTCTGAGAGCGCTAAGTGTCCCATCAGGCATTTGTTCCCCCCGGGGGCCGTAAGAAAGTGGACAGTGAACATTCCTTAAGAGGTGGTCACTTATTGCTCTTAAACTCACTTTTCCTGCTGCCAGTCTATATGTCACTCTGTGTTCAGATTTAGATGAAGATAAAAAGTGCATCTATCCACCTATTCACTTTGTCCCCAAATGGCAAATTTATTTTTCTTTCACTTGTTTTCTGTGGGTAAAAAGGTCCCCTAACTTCACTCTGAGCCATAGTATTCAGAGCCCTGCATGTGTTTTTCCACTTACAAGCAGGGTGAGGGTTAGAGGGTAAAGCTATTGACATCTATGACGCAGGAAGCAGATCATGTCTGAGACCATTAGCGGCCGCTCATAGGTCCTGCTGGATTGACCCTAGTGGGGCAAATAGACACTTTACGACCCCGGTGACCCCCAAAACCCTAGCATGTTTACCCAAAAGGGCTGGAGCCACAGGGGTCAGTAAAACCAACCATTTACAAATGAATCACAGTTACTGTGGCTCGGACAATGAACAAACAAATGCTACTGTATCAGTAAGCAGTTTAACACATGGTGAACAATTAGATAGTTTCCAGCTAGAATAGACGCTAATTCTTTACTGTCATTGTGTGTGTTTATGACATTATTTTCTCCTATTACACACATAAAGCTTCTAGCACCCACTCTCACGTATCGCAACACTATCACACTTCACCACCCAAGAGTCTGTTGTGCGATAAACGGATAAATGTGTTATTTTAGGGGAAGTGGCTGTTTGGAAGGCAGTTTCCTGCTGCAAACCCACAGGGACACTCACTCCCGCTGTGAAAATACTTACCGGAGTCTGAGTAAAACCCATTTCACATTTTTCACTCTATAACAACAATGCATTTGAGCGATTGGCCATCAATGCACATTTCAGCAGACTACACAGATAATAGCTGATATGTGATAGGACTGCTTACTTTGCTGCCATGAGCCAATAGAAATGGCTCTTCAACACATGTATGGATATAGTGATGAATTATTTGGCTTTGGTGTTCCACATATGACTGGAGTTTATGGATGATAGATCATCATTAATTAATACATACAACAACATACATGCAATGCCCTTAATAATAGGTTAGCAGATATTAATACAATGTATAGATTAAATGCACAGCATGTTGTTTTAAATAAAAGTGCCAAATATATAAATATGTCACAATTACTACCACAGATGTTCATAATTTCAGTCTTTATATATTTGTTATTTTATTTTTTTGTGTATTGTTTTTAAAAGTGTTAGCATGTGTGTTTGTACAGACTTGAATATGATTTTCATTTGCCTATGGCAAGCATACCAATGAAGATGATTTTGTTATTGTTCATGTTTGTGCGGTTGCCAGGAAACAGCTGTTTGTTGCAAATTTTATTTTGTTTCCATTTTGAAGGCAAGTCAGTCACAAGACAACAAAAAAACATTACTTCTTACCATCTAATGTAAAAAAAACATTATTTCACATATTTACTGTAAAAACGTTTTTCGTACACCAATAGAGAAGATCAGTGTTATCTTTTGCAAAAGCAGCGCCGCCCACCTCATTTCAGCTGGCATAAGATCAGTGAGTTTCCTTTTCTTTGCACTGGAATGCTGATTGGATTTGATTAACTTGTGTTTTTCCATAGATAAACAGCAGAAACTCAGCTTTGTTCTTCGAAAGAATCTTTAGTATTTTTGCTGGATCAAACTATGAGAATCTATTTTGTCCTCATGCATGAAATCTTTTTTTTCTCAGTGAACATGAGCCCCCAGTCTCTCACCCGGGGCTACGGCTGGAAATATGATCTTGGGGATGTGTGTTTTGAGGCAGGACAGCTGTCCCTTTTAAAGGCTGTAGATGAATGATAGGATTAGACGTGTGTGGTGTGTGTGGATGTGCATGCGTGTTTGTGTATGTTCAAGTTTAAGACCCGTGACTGATTCCGTTTTACGTGCTGAGCTAAACTTGAAAAGGTCACTTGCATGTATTTTTCTAGAGCTCTATTTAACTAACAATTCATCCATTATTAAATAATTTTGTTAAAGTCAGGCTGCATAATTTTAACTCTGACTCTATATTCCCTGTGAAACATGATCTGCTTTTAAAGAGGATGTGCAGGATTTTTGTTAACTGATAAGGGGTAAAAGGTGCTGAAATCAAAGCAAGTGGGTTTATATACTGAGAGTGCACATGAGCATACACACGCATACACACACGCATACACACACATGCACACATACATGCATACACACACATGAACATACACACACACATGCATACACACATGCATATACACACATGCACACACACATGCATACACACACACACACATGCACACACTCGCTGTAATGACAGATGAGCAGGTGCCTGGACACTTTATGGCACAACAGTGGGTTCACTTACATTCAATGCTTCCTCCACCTGCAGTCTATCTAACACTGTAGGCATCTCCGATGGGAATAACTCACAAACACACAGACATACGCACTTCCTCATATGGGTCTGTACACAGCTAATCTTTTTCAACATACCCCCTTAAAGACATCAGATAAATCACAAATACATCTGTCAAATCCAAGTTAATTTACTGCCACTTTTATCACGCAGGACAGACGTACCCATAAAACACTAACTGTACAATATGACATCACTGACTATAAAACAGCTCATACAACTCATGCCAAATGAAAATATTTTAAGGTTTTTCTCAGATGCAGTTTGACACACATGACCAAGAAATCTAAAACATATTCAGACAATAATATCAACAATATCTCAAACTGAACATTGTTCTACCAAAGATATAAATCTCAAACATAAAGCTTACCAACAAAACGCACACTTTGACTTTCAGGTTCAAAGTTCACCACAGCTAAACACATCTCAACAGATCCAACATCAAAGCACATTTAACACATATGAGATTTTAATGGTGCAGACAGACAAAGCAAATGCTTCTCTTGGTGAGTATTCACATGAAGGTCATTAACCTTGTGACTTCAGTGCTGCCCTGTGGAGCACTTATCTCAGACACTGTATCTAATTGGCCTGATGTTGAAGAGCCTTCAACTTGTAACACTCATAAATCCAATTTGTGCTGTTCATTTGACCTTTCTTCTGAGGCTAATATAGCACACACACACACACACACACACACACACACACACACACACACAGCAAAAGATAAACCCATGATGTAATTTGACCTTCTCACACCTCAGAGAAATAAATTATATCTGCACCTCTGGAGTTTAGTTAAGAAAGTGTGGCCACAACCAATGTGAATCAATAGTGAAATTGAATTTAGATGCAACCCCTGATTTCCCCTTTGATACGTGTTACACAATAGCTTTGCCGGCAGCCCTGAGAGAACTGAGGCACTGACATGCTGAGTGAAGGTTTGAAAAGCGTTTTCCCACTGCTTCAGAAAAGACTTCCCATCAGGAAGAGGGAGAAATAGAACCTGGAAGTTTATTCAGAGATTTTTTTGTGTCTTGTTTTTTGCCGGGCTTCCTGTTGCGGTCCGCCCTCGAAACAGGCTGGGGTAGGACGTGGAAGAGAGGGCTTAAGAGAAGAAAGAGAAGAAGGAAGGACAGTGGCATGGTAAACGGAGGAGAGGGTTGAAAGATGGAGGTCTCCCCCTCCTCAGCTCCTGAAACCAGCTGTCTAAATGGAAAGGTGGCACGACAAGGAGGCAGGAGGAGCTTACAGTTGGAGGATACTTATTGTTTCGTAATTCCTGTGTTTACGGTTCGGTTTGTGTCCCTCAAACAAAGGCCCATTCTACTGACAGGGATATCAGGGAGGCATTGTGTTTACAGGCTTACAAACACACAGGCTGACATGTATCAGTTTAGCTGCCCGTGTGAGAACTTTATTTCTTTATTATAGGTCAACATTTTCCTCATGTTATTGATTTTAGGAGCCATATTTACACATTTAGGAGATGCTTTAATCCAAAGCGACTTAAAATGCATTTAATATGTCATTTATTAGTTTAGGCCCTTCCTGAATCAAACACATGACATTAAATTTGTTTCTACCAACTTTAACCAACACAGTGTGTCACATTCAACACATTTAATGAATTAAACAGTCAATTTAAACAATGTGTCAGTTTAAATCGCTTCACATTCAATGTAATACCATACAAATAGGTATTTTTATTCTGTTCATAATGTAAAGAGATAAATTCTAAATCTCCATCCTTTCAGGTACAGATGTTAGACTAGCAGGATATTACTGACATTACTGAGAAAAATCATTGTTTGCAAACCCTCCAAATGGTTATACACTACTCCAATCTCAATGGGTTAAAAACATCATTCTTTATTTCTCATTAACATAAACAATCTTTAAGCATCAGATTCAAAGATCATTACTGAATCAATAACTGGACTAATCTAGGCAGTTATGAGCAAAGCCTGGTTTTGTGACCTTGTAACCTAACTGTAGACACATGGTGTTGTTAAGCAGGTTATCATAATAATAGTAACTTCTTCATTTTAAACACGATATTCACCATAACATTGACTTTCATTTATTCATTTCATAGACCTACTCAATAATAAATGTTTTATGTACACAAAAATACAATTATCAAATATCTTCTGTGTTATATAATAATCAATAAATCATGGCCATTAATCACATGCAATAATTCACAATGCATTACAGTAACCTGAACAGTTCTCATAGAAATATTAATAAATCCTGAACAGTAAGTCAAGTACAGGCACCAGATAGTGTGAGAATGTTGTTTGTGTTTTATGGAACATGACTGTATAAAGAGATTCAAGATTTGCTACGTGCTGGTATTTGTTCCATAACACGTTTCCTGATGTCGTCGTCCGTCTGTCTGACTGACTTCACCTCTCAGCTCCACTGAAAGGTAAAAGAAGATGATGCAAACACACACACACACACACATTCATAAGTGGGTTCCAGCACACCTGTATTGACATAGGAAGACCTGTCAGGACACTTTTCACTGTTTGTGTTACTCAATGTATGTAGGTGGCTGTGAGTGTGTCACAGTGTGTGGAGGTGAGATCTTTGACACGTTTTGCCCGGCCTTCACCTGAGGAGACAAGTAAGGCATCAAAAGGTCACTGAGCCGCATAGATCAAATGACTTGTGCATTAATCTCTTTTGTCTGGTACTTCTGTCAACAAATTACAACATATTTGAAAATACAGGGGTGACTGAAGACATTAAAGTGTAAATACACACAGACGCCACACACAGCTGCAAACACATACAAACATGTAAAGAAAAAACACAAATACATAAAACATTTTCAGGGGAAAATGTGAGTCTTTGCTTATGGATTTTGGTTATGTGCTCTGGGTGGTTGTGAAAGTGGTTACAAAATGGTTGCCACAATGTTCTAATTTTTTGTTAGCGCATCACTATATGGTTGCTAGACTATTACGGATGGTTGCTTGGGTGTTGCTACATGGCTGTTAGGAGTTATGGATGGCTGTTAGGTGGTTAAAAAAGACTAAGTCTATATGAGATTCTGATCTCTGCATAAGCCTAGATTCTTTTGTCGTTTGTTTCATTGTCCAGTAGGCTAAAACCATAAGTCTGATAACAAAAACAATAGAAAAGAACTTTTAACCAGCACCACAATAATTTAAACATGTATGTTAGACTACATAAAAACAGAACACAACCTTCGAAACACTTCAAACTAAATAAATACTAAAACTTCAAACAATTACGTATCCAGACATGTATCAGCCAGGATTTAACACAGCAAAAAGTCATACAATACAATACAACGGCCTCTATTTATAGAGCATTTACTGTACTTCTGTCTGCAACACAACAGGAACAACCTTTATCCGCTTCACTTCAGGAAAGTTAAAACATGTAACAGACAACATGCGTGCTGTTGGGATGGCGTGAGTGACCCCATCTTCTTCTGACACTCTTCAAAACACACACTGACGCACACAAACAAACAACAACAAATACGTGTTGGACATCACACAATATCTCACACACATGCTACTTGTTTGCCGGATGCAGAAAATCTAACAATAGGCCCATCACAATATGAATATGCAGTATAATAGCTTCCTTCCAGGTCAAATCGCTGCATCTCTTTCTGCATTCGGCCCCCGATCTGCCAAACAGTCCATTCATTCAGTCGCTCATTTTCTCACGGTATCAGCTGTGTGGAGGATGTCCTCAAAAGTTTAACATCCCTTCAGACAGCTGAGAGCAGATTATACACACCTCTGTTAGTGTGTGTTTGTAAATTAACACAGCTGGAAAGTGTTTATATACAAGTGTTGGAACAAGTCATTTTTAAAGACAATCAAAGGTAGCATGATAAACCGAGAACAACGTTTTTAATTCAAAACTCTCTGTCAGTTTTTCTTTCTCCCTTTATGCAGAATCCAGGTTACAGCCTCAGGTCTCGAACCTCAGGTGTCCGAAAAACAAGAAGTTATTAGGGCCGCTATTGGTGGACCATTGTGATGTCAGGTGTGTTTTGTTATTTATGAACAAATCAGTGTAATAGATCATCAACCCTTTAGAATTCTTGGTCAAGCTCAATGTTAGTGAGCAACAGTCAAAAAAGCTTCCTAGCTGTGAAGAACCAGCTTTCCTGTGAATCAAGGGTAACAATGGTGGGAAAAGAGGTCCTTCATAGACAAGACCTATTTTCACACGTCCGTGCAAAACATGCCCTCAACGCACCTGACAATGACCAGTAACTGTAACCAACAAAATACAACAACTAACATGACAGCAAAAACATGTCAAGCATATATTTGTGGTTGCCGTGAATTCGTTTGGAGTCAAACGAATGACTCTACTGTAGGGGAAGTAATGACATCATATACATGTGGAAGTAAGAACAACATTCTCGGTTTAACTCCCTGATATTTAAAAAACATAAATG
>JBAJNP010003645.1:0-38164 GCA_036877545.1 Yasuhikotakia modesta | reverse complement strand
TTTGTTCTTGCCATAATATCAATTCTAATAGTTGTCTAATAGGGCTGTTGGTTGTGTATCAACTTGACTTCTCTACAACACAACTGATGGTCCCAACCCAATTAATAAGGAAAGAAATTCCACTAAGTAACCCTGACAAGGCACACCTGTTAAGCAAAAACCATTTCAGGTGACTTCCTCATTAAGCTCCTTGAGAGAACACTGAGGGTTTGCAGCAATATCCAAAAAGCAAAGGGTGGCTACTTTAATGAATCTAAAATATAAAACTTATTTAAAAAGTTTTTTGTTAAGTACAGTACATAATTCCACATGTGTTCAATAAAGTTTTAATGCCTTCAGTCAGAATCTACAATGTAAACGGTCATGAAAATAAAGAAAACTCATTGAATGAGAGTTAAAGGTGTGTCCATATATTCCTTCAAAGGTTTGAACAAGTATGAGTACTGCATCTTAAATATATGGTGATTACAAATAACATTTAGTTATTGCACCAGTATTTTATAGTTTTAATGTTATGTGCGTTTATACTGTACATTAAATAAATGTACATTTTGGCTTTGTAACCAAATTTTTTATGAGCTTGTTAAATTGTAATGTTGATGTGTTTGGAGTTAAAATTTATTGTGCACATTGGTAATAAAAACTTTGTAAAGGCAACTGTTTTACTTAACCTTGTTGTTTTTTTTAAATAAAAAATAAAATAGATACCATGTTGGTAACATAAAAATGTTTATAAAGTAGTATATTTAACATTTTCAGAGCATAAAAGTGCCAATTAAATATTTAATATAAATATTTGCCAATTTATTAAATACAATTATCCCAGTGTTTTTGTTAAAATGAACTATCCTTTAGGCAGAAAAACAACCAATTTGCTTAGTTAAAAAGAGTTAAAAAGAAAGAGTTAAAAAGAAAACCCAACTTGAGTTTAGCCCAGCATGTGTTCTGTATTATATTTACCCAGCCACTGGTCTAAAACAACCCCCTTTAAATTGTTTTTTAACACAGTGTTTATTAGAGTGTAATAATTCAGCCCCAACTCTCCATTAAGAGCCACAAGTATACAGAGACCTCTTCAGAAGACCACTATCTTATCTGTGCAGTAATTAAAAAGGTAACCAGCTGAAACAGATCAGACTTGGCAACAGAAATTGCTCAATTTTATCAGACATGATTTTATAAAAGTAATATAATAATAGTCTATTTTTAAGAAACAGCACTATGCTGCCAGGGCAGTTTGGCAAACCTCAAAGTTTGCCGACATTAATATTAAAACTGTTCCTTTTGACAAAAGAAACCATGACACACGTTAAAAAGTGATTCTTCCATGATGGTTTATAACCAGTCTTGTTTTGCAACAGACCTACAAAGCCATATACTGCACAACCTACTCTGTGAAACACATCAAAAGTTATTTCTTTGGCTCATTGAGTATTACAGCCAAAGAAATAACTAGAGTATTACATAAGTGTGAAAAAGGGTTTTAGTTGCACTCATTGGCTGATGTTATAAAATGCTGTTTCCCTCTCTTAGATCAAGCCTTTTAAATGACTCTGTCTGTACAATTTTCTGATACTGCTCCAAGCAAAACCACTCTGATATACTATTTGCCTACAAGAATATATCCATCTTAAAAATCACATTGTCTAATTAAAGAGTTTTGGCACCTAACTGACACATAGTCTGGCAAAAAAGCTGCCATAGGGAAAATTCAGAGTTTTATTTTTAATAACTTTTTCCTAACCAATGAAACTGCTTTGATGTAGAAACACTTTGTACTTTTGCTGTTGTTTGGCTCCTCAAGTTAATGAAACATGGGAAATGAACAAAACTGTGTAACTCAAGCACTGCTGCTCATTCCCATTAGCCGCCTACTAGTAACTGCATTAATACTCATTGCAAAAACTTCAGTTGTGAATATGATTTCATAATTACAGTACACCCTTTCTCCTAAGGTCCTACACATGCATTGCAGAAATAATCTCTGTCTGTCTGGACATCTATACTTTAAAATAAGGGTTGTGAAAAGGTTCTTTGTTAGACTATATGGTTCCATAAAGAATACCTGCTTTCATTTGCTCAAATCTTTCATTTTCATCTGAAAGATAAATGTTTATGTCAGTGAACATGTCAGTGCCTTGTGTCATTGTTCACATGCAAGATTCCAAAATGCTAAGCCATGCTGTCAAATATAACAGTATATATAAATATACAGTATATTGAAAATACAACTATGACTACGCTTTTGATGACAAAGATTGGGTGCACATTTTCTGTGTAGCTTGTTAAAGTTACACATCACTGTATGTCGGATACTGATTCCAGAAGATTGGACAGGATTTATATTTACACCTTTGCTGTTAGACTGACAACAAAATACAGTACATCAATGTACAGTATTTTAATGCAACACAGAAAAGAAAAAGACAAGACTATTTGGACAAAGAAAAATTACTGAATTAGAAATGTAAGCAGAAACATAGGAAACAGCCCTTAGGCAGAACTGTACATAGAATCAGTGCATTAATTAGTAAAAGGCATTGTTCATATCAGAACAGTACATTTAAGGTATACACTTTATCACTACACGTGTACTCTGCGATTAAAGACAACCTTTTAAGCTGTTAACGCAAAGCTCTAAGATCTGAGTGACAGGAGCACACAAGCAAATGACAATATAAGAAAAAGTTGACAATTGTACATAGCAAGTATTAAAACCTTAGTAATGTGTTAAAAAATAAGCTTTTTTTATTTAGGTTTAACAGGTTTAACAAGTAGTTCTGAGAGTTCTAAATACCACGTACCAAGGTCGACAAAGGAAAACAGACTTCATTTAATGTGCACTCAAAAATGTGGTCTCCACTGTATATTAAATAAATGCAAATAATAATATTTAATAGGTAATATTTTTAAAATTTTAATAAATAGTTTTAAATATTCCGTGGTTTCTGGTGTGTTAAATTCAGCTTATACTTTTAAGTATAAATTCCAGTGTAAGTTTCTAGTTGACTTTTTAGCTTATTTCATTAATAACTGAGACAAAAACGTGAATGATCTTACCTGTGTGGCCATAAATGACAGATCCATGATGATTTGCTGATCAGATTATCAGACCAGGTAGGTAAATTTCGATGTCTGATCTGTCGTATCAGGTAACCTATTAACATCCAACTGACATCGTCGGGATTAGCCTCTAGGTACAAGCATAATGACAGAGCGATGTCCGTTTGTTATCAATATACGGACAATTTAACAGCGACACAAAGACACGGCGACAATACGACACAAACGGGAGGAAGAGAAACAAGATTGGAGGGGCGGGGCTGATAGAAAAAGAGACAGCGAGAGAGAGACCATGTACATACTCAGTGAGCATAACCTCACTCTAGAGACAGGCAGACAAATCTGGCTACCAAAGAAGACAGATTGTGACCACATGCACACAACATGCAGTTATAAACAGAGCCGCATGTCCTAATTATACACAGAAAAGGAAACATTTCCCTCAATTCACAAACCACCACAAAATACCCAGATACAACAAAAAGACAAACTGTACTACATCCTGGGGGAAGCCTCAACCAGTTTGAACTTAAATGTAACAGATCTACTAACAGTGAAACAGAACCAGGATTGCAAGCAAAACCTTGCACAACACAAATACATATATGAGGATGAAAAATGACATAAGCATAAATAAATAAACACATGCATAAATAAATAAAGGCGTTAATACATAAATATATGTGTTCATGTTTTAGTTCTAATTTTACTTGTTTTACTTTTTTGTACTCTTTGAAAAACTGAATATATTTCTACATTTATTTATGTTTATCTACAGTTTTTTATCTACAGGATTGGTTAAACAGCCTTGTTGTGGCTCAGCTTTTAGTCCTGTGTAACATGGAAGTATTTTTTTAAGAACAACTGATAATGAGTTGTCATTAGCAAATGATATTGATTACACACCAATAGACTTCCCTCTGTTTCTGCCTCCATCTCGGCCACACTCTAAAGAAATCACTGATTTATTGGGATAAGTCAAAAGGTACTTTGTTTGTTTTTCACAATTCTTTCTGAGGCAATTGTACTTTTTTATAACTGATTTGACACTTATGTTTGAGTTTAAACCCATACATTGAGAATTATTATAATTATTATATACCCTCTCTATAGTTATGCTGAACTCTTTGACTTTATTTTTTTCTGATTTATTTTTTTGCTATATCTTATTATATTATATATATATATTATGCCTTATTCCATACTCATATATGCATTGAAAGAGTTTTTGGTCCCTGCAGTTGTTCTCGCTTCACTGACTGTAAATGACCTTTACTTATGCAATATCGATGATAATGACATCAGAACGGCTGGTATGTACAGTAGAAGCAATTGGGGACTAATATTGTTATGGCAGAATAATGCATGGTCACAGATTTTTTTAATATTATAATTTGAGCTAATTTGACCATTGTTTAAAAATGTTCCACAGGATTTAAATTGGCTATTGTATTAGGATGAAGTTTGGTTTTGCATTACAATAACATCTTCATACACTTATATTTCATATTTCCAAAATAATGTTGGATGATCATAAAATCCATCTTTTGAAACCTTAAGATTGTTTCCCAAAAGCATCACCTTTCTCTTGTGTAATAGCCTATAATTCCTTTGGCCTTTGGCTTTGCCAATATTTGTATTTTTTGTTTTCTTTGGTAATGGTATCCTACTTATTTGACTATTACCTATTTTTTAATCAGAATAGAGAGGCTTGTGTTGATTTTTTTTACATGGGTGGTATTGCCACCAACCGTGCACAGAAGAAAATCATTCCCCCCTTCAACTGTGGACTCATCATGAGCGTGAGGCACAGTAGGATGCCATCCAGATACAAATTAATACAGTGTATCTAGGAAAATTGTAATTAAATCCCTTCCCTCTAATATGCTGTATTTTGTATGTATGGGGTATGCAGTTGACAGGATGTAATCATTGAAAGCCTGACATTGTGGTCTGTGATGTTTACTGGCAGTATACGTTGACTGAGCAAGAAATAAAATCTGGAAGAACCTGATGGGTCATTGTTCATTGCGTTTAATATTTTACGTAGTTATGAAATACTGCATCATACACCTTAACATACTAGCATACATAAAACTGAATTAACTGCATGTTAAACATAAATTTATGACAACTGCATGTTGCATGATTATTTTAATCAAATTTTTTCAAAATCTTTGACCACAAGGTGGTGATGGGCACTAAACTTTACACCTCACCTTTTAACCATACCAAATTTCATAACAACACAGTTATTGAGCTTTTGTTGAACACTGCATTTAATGACAAAATTGTCTATGACTGAAATGGCATCAATGCCTCAAGGACTCTAAAGAAACTAGTCTCATAATTTTAGATCAAGGTTTTCAAAAGTTAGAAGCAAAAACAATTTTATATCTCTCTGGACCAGTAGATGGTGCTGTGACAAAACCCTCAGGTCTAGATTATTGCGATCTAAATTAATGATCCCAAAAGGATGAGACAAATGTCCCTGAGATGTCCCTGGGTTGGTATATTTTTCTGATGTGGTACTTTGTCTGTACTACATGCCCTTGATGTCTGATTCTCCTGTGGTGTTGTCAACATGCTCACACATCTGTCTTCACTTTGGGGGGAGCTGGTTCTTTCTGTGGCTTCTTCCATTTGCACCTCGGCAGTGCCCTGCAAAGGTCTCGGATAAATAGAGGTTACTCCACATTTAGCTTTATTGCAGAGTGATTTTTTTACGTGATTGATAAAAGCCACATATGGGCCTGCATTAAACTTCCTGATTATTATAGACCAAATATGGGCATACAAGTGGGAGAAACCAAACTGATAATTCACAAGGGTGTTACAACCAATTATTTTTGGTTTGAGGTGGACAAGACAGGGCTTATCTGTGTAAAAATGTTGAATGTCAATAATGACAAGTACTTTCACTAAAACTAAAGGTAATTGTGATGCTTTACATACCCCAAAAACTAAGACATTTCTCCTCTAATCCTCTAGCACAGCAGTTGGGGACTAAATTGACAGTTTTATCATCAAGACAACAGAAGACTTAAGTAAGAACTCAGTGCAGGCAAAGCAAGAGATTGCAGACTTTGAACTTCCTCTGTGTGTGTATGCTCCAAACTGGATTAAAACCTCAACTAAAATTAAGAACATCCCTTAGCTAAAAACAAGTAACAGGAACAGCCTAAAATTAATGTTATTAAAAATGTGTTAAGAAACTTCTGTCAGCTACATCTTGCAGTAGGTTAAGTCTCCAACTCAAAGCCATGTGGGCACATCGTTGCCAAATATTTTAAATGAAAAGTTGATAATGAACAGATAATGTCACATGCCAATTTGCATTTTTATGTAACATCATTGTGTTATAGCATAGTTCTATTCTGTCAAATATCGGCAGTTGTTTTATTTCTCTTACTTTCTATCCTCGCATGCTTTATTTTAGTACAGCTAAATACAACCATGCATTGACTTTAAATTACTTTAAAATAAATTACTTGTACTACAATCTGTTGAAAGAAGCTAAGGTTTCACAGTGAACGTGAAGGACTTTAATTAAAGAGCAGCTAACTTGGATAGTAAGTGTCTAAACTATCCAGGCCTTGCAGGTAATCAGCAGAATTTTATATGAATACAAGACGTTTATACAATGCTTGATAGCCAGCCAAAGCAGTGTTGACAGAATGGGGCTAATATGATCATATTTGTTAATTCTCGTAAGAACAGTGAGTTTTTCTATTAAACCTGCGGGGTAGGTCCTCCACCCAGTAGGACATTGCAATAATCATGTCTTGATGTCATAAATGTATGAATTACTTTTTCAGCAGTTGACACAGACAGCATGTGCTTTCAGATATTTTTAAGATAAAAAATGCAGTTTTATATATATTGGAAATGTGGTTCCCAGAGGACAAATTGTTATCAAAAGTAACAGATTCTTAGCTGATGAAGCAGATTTTTTGGTGAAGCTATTTGTCTCATTCCATATCGAAGACATGTACAGATGAGAATAATCAGCATAACAATGAAAATAAAGATAAGATCTAATTAAGATTAGAACTTTACATTAGTTCCCTGTGATCAGGTTGTGGTTTCATAATAAGATATAGTAATAACAGCCAGCCTGTAACATGGAAACTTCCATGTCTAATCTTTGGATGGGATATGGAAGACCTAGCTGATTTCCTCTCGAAGAAAGTTTACTATTCCAAAGTATCTGACCAGCAGAATTCTGCTATGACCTTGTAGAGTCTTTACCTTTATAATGCCATCCTTTTGGTATGATTTGTGTCTCACTATAGATTCCATGGCATGCTATGCTTGCTGGAACCCCCAATAAAACAAGAAAAAAAGAGCTCTAGTAAGCACAAATATACTGCAGACGGTCATGTTTAGGTTCTGTTTGCCACATGTTTGTTTTCTTTGCTGTTAATTTAGTCATTATCGTGTTAGTTTTGTCCACCTGTTTCCCTATTTATTTATGCCCTCTGGTTTTGATCAGTTCTCTGTCAATCTTCATTTTGTGTTTGATTTATGTATTTTACTATTATAAATTGTGTTCTTTTCAGGTTATTCTGAGGTTATCTTCCTGATTCTTTGGAGAACTTCCACAGCTACCACAAACAACCTTGAGGAAGCTTTTTTCTCCCTGGTTGTGTGGAACAGATAATGGGTATTTGATCCTTAATGAGATAATATCCAGCAATTTATTCTCCACAGCAGCTGTTCCTCACCTGCCAAACCACAGTCTAGACTTTAGAGGTGAGAAAACTTATAGAAACAAAACATTTTTGAAGTAGACATTAACAAAGATCTCTTCAATGAATTTTAATGGAGAGTAATTTGAGAACAATGAGAATAAATGAAGATCAAAATTAAATGGACACTCTTGCTTAAGTTTTCTTGCTTCTTAAAAAAAGAAGCCCCTCAAATGTAAATTATGACTTTAATCAACTTTAACCCTAACTGTTAATCAACACTAAACCTAGCCCATATGAGAAAAATGTAGTTACAGTGTTTTGGTGGATAAGTACACTGTACTGTAAATAAAGTGTTATCTTAGTGTACTCTTTATTACCAAACATTGAAATGAACAGCAAAACTGCAAAATGAAGGTTTATATGAGAAACAGTCACATTTACTCACTCCAGTATACTTTAATTAAGGTCGCCCCAGATAATGATTATATATATTTAGAAGGAAAGAAACCAGGACTAAGGCTTTTATTTTAAAATAGATTTTTTTTTCATTGATTGTTGTTTTCCTTCAAGGACAAGTTTCTGCATTAAATAAACCCACACTGTTTTTATTTTTTTACCATGCTCCAAAAAGCTCTTTTCAAAACTACCTGTAGACATTTAATACTATATTTATTGTCACAGTATAACTTTGCCATATGTAAATATTTGGAATATGTAAATATATAAGTTAATCCACTGAGTCAAATATCAGCCTTTCATTTAACTTTCATACCCATGCAGTCACACACATACACACAATGGTTGATGCTAATTGCTTGCTATCAACCACTTAAGATTTGTAGATTTACATCTTGGGCTACCGATGAATGTTAATGACAAATGTCTTTGGTCTTATTGACCAAGATGAAGGAAGGAAACTTTATGTGGTAGGAAACTGAGTATGTTAATCCTTTATGGATCATTTAAAACACAAGCATCTAAGTGTCTAAATATCAAGTGTTTACAAACACCTACACTCAACATTGGACTGTCTGACAGTCAGTCCTAATTGCTATTTCTGTTGTGAATACATGCCAGCAAAAAGGCCATTGTTTATTTTATAGTATTTTGTTCAGATCATGAATCATGATCATGTTTTTTCTGTTAAAATCCCACACATGCATCATCATCTGTGTGAGTCATCAGTGGGTAAATACAAAGCGGATTTTTGAGGAAAGCACAGTATTTCAACATTAAGGGATTCCCACAGCAAAAATCTAAATATGCTTTGATGGATTTCTTCTCACCCAATTAAGCACCCTCTTCTTTTTTGCCATTAGCGAGTTATTGAGTTAAGTGTCTCAGGTCTACTAACTGATTGCATGTTATAGATACTGGCTCAGTACAGAACTACTTTGCTTATGTATGACTAGCTTTTTGAATCTTGACTTGACTAAAGTGAAAGGAACACTTTAAAGGTAATTTCTGGCAAATTTAGGGCAAAGGACTCACACAACAACAACATATCATAAATACTAAAAGTATAAAAGTGAGGGAGCAAATTTGAGTAAATTATCCTCTCCCACTTTCACTCTTTCTTTCTGTCTGGTGGCTAAAGACAATTGGCCATTACCGATCATAAAATTCTTATAATGTACAAGTCTGGAAAGGATGTAACACTCTATTGCCAAATTTGTGTGATTTGGGGCTAAAGTTTTGGGTGGAATCTAATTACAAAAATCTAATTTAACCAGAGTATGTTGAAACAACAGTGCTACATTACAATTCTGTGTACATTACAACAAAATGTACAACATTTGTAAGTCACTTTGGATAAAAGCGCCGGCTAAATGCATAAATGTAAACAATATGAACATCTTTATACTTTGTTTAGTTAGTGCTGTTGTCTTAGCTGAAAATAACAAAGTAAAATTATTGATTTGGGTGGTTGACGCATTTAGGGTGTACCCCATAGTCTGCTTCGTTTGACCAGTGTGATTGCCCTGAACCGTGCCTAGGCCCAGTTCACTGGAACCGTGCTCTGAAAGTGGGTCTCGCGTTCATGTACTCCCTCTTTTTCAATGGGGGGTCATAAAAATGCATGCAAAATCTACAGAATACCAAAACGTTTCACATATTTTAGCTAGACTTTGAATGCTACATATACCTTGTGCAGTGGCATTGGTATGTAAGTGAAACTATGTGACACAATTATTGGAAACTTTCAAAACAGAGGTTCTTTCCATTCCTCTGAAAGTGTCACAACTTATTTGAAGAAGGCTCAATGTTGCATTGTTTATAGCGAACCAAAATCTAAAATCCATAAGATTATCTAAACCGCAAAGCCAAAACCGTCAGTGAGCCTAAATATGTATGTGTCTAGGAAGCCGAAATTGTGGGTGATCTTAAAATATTCAATGCATATGGTCCGCATATTAGGGGCTGAACACTAAAATGCTTTATCATTTTTTCGCGCACAACCGATAAACTGATAAAAGGCTGTCGCTGTGGGGCTGCCGCTCGGGATAATAGTTTTCAAGAACATTATAAACTGGTAAACAGCCTAGGCTACTAACACGAACACTAAAACTTAACTTGAACTGTTAAAAATTATTGCAATTTATGCGAGAAAATTGCTTCCTGCATGTTTCTTACCTTAACCACCCTCTTCCAATATTCTGTTAAATCTGGGCAAACTGATGAGTAAGCACCAATCAGAGGCCGCATATGTATGATGTCATCAAGTAGACTTAATAAAGTATTTTGCAGCATTTTAAAGCTACAAAAATACAAAACACTGACTATTTTATATTTGAAATACGTAATTGAAATACATCATAAATATGTATCATAAATACTGCACATCCCTGCCATTTTCCCTGATCCTGCACTGAAGTGGAGATATCCTATTCTCTCTGCATTTGCAGGCAAATTACATGATCCTGGGGCAATGTGAGAGCACAGGCATGCTGGGATGCTTCCTATTAACAAATCACTCTCTCAGTGGACAGAGCTTTATCCCTGAAGGCTCTGACACTGCCAGTCAAAAATGCGCAACAGTGGGTCAAGCTGGTACTGCGCTGCATACAATGGCCGTATTACAGGATATGCCAATCCAACCAACTCAGAAGGTGGGGATCAAAGGAGGGTAAACATTTGTGGATAAACCTGGTTGCTATTGATAAAAAGGAAAAAGATTTCTCTTTAACTTGCTGGTTAAGTTATTTTGTACATCTGCTTTCAGATTTTTAGTGTAATCTTATTGCTATGGCAATAGTGCAGTGTATTCTTAATAGTGTATTTTATTATTCGCTATGGCGGGTACTCTGCCCTGACTAAAGCAGGGTGCAGGTATTTTATAGTTTGATATTTGAATCACATAAAATATCCAAGTGATACATTAAGTGATTCTGTTAAGTGAAAAGTAAAATATTTTGTGAAATGTACCTCAGTTGTTCCCTGTTAGAATCAAACCAATAACCTTCTGGTTACAAGTCTGACAAGGCTGAGATCAAATATAACTTTAAATTACAGGCTTAAATTTGTTCTGATTCTTGAAGAACAAAATGTGTGATTAACAGGTTTGTTTCTTAAACGAAATTCAGGCAAAATTTGTATTTGTTCTTTGTCTAGTTTGCTTGCTGTCTATTAGTAACAATTGATATATTAAAAAGATGCCTTTGTGTTTTTTATGAGGACTTTTCGAACATTTTTGAGAAATTATAATGAGAAATATTTATTGATGCTTACACAGTGGCTCATGTTCAAAGCAGTAACAAAATAATATAATTAAAATGTTCATCCGTCACAGCCCTCTTTGGCAGTTCAGAAATTCAGCACAGGAACTTAAAAGCCACATAAATACAAATCACATGACTTTCACAGAAAATAGGATAAGAATTCCTAGGATTAGAATTCAGAATTCTTTAGGGTTAAAAATGTACATTCAAAGCTTAGTGTACTTACTGTGATCTACAGCATCCAAAACCTACAAAAACCTTTTAGGACACAGTTTTACCCCACCAAGTTACTGCAGTAGTTAAAATTATAAAATTGGGGAACATAATTTTAGTTCCAAATAATCGACATTTGAGAAGTGTACACAGCAGTTAGTTACACTGTGGTTAGTAAATAGATCAACCCTTAGTAATCCCCTGTTATGTCATTGCCAAATAATTTCAAAACAAAAGCAAACACTTGGAAGCATTTGTTCAGCTGAGACAGCTTTTAATAACAGAGAAGATTGTCTATTTGTTTTAGTCACATTGTCACAATATTCAATTTACCCAACTATTGATTAACAGGCATGAACAACTTTGTCAACAGTTGCTTTTTGATTCTATGGTGCTTGCAAGATCAAGTACTGTCCAGTTCTGTCTTTTTAAATTTTGTCTACATGAGAATTACAGATCCCTTTTAAATCAAGAGAAAAAAAGAAAGATGGAAGAGATAAATAATGCCACACCTAATACTGAAGACAAATTTGGTACTCACACCAAACAATAAATGTTACAATGAACAACTTTTATTTTTATATTTAATTTTCATACATATGTTGTATGAGAATGTCCTGTAATGTTGATGTCATCAACCAAATGCTGTAATACAATCACAGCAGACTGCACATTCTTCACAACAGAAGTCTCAGACACCCGTCAAACACTGACACCAATGACCTGATTCTTTTGGCAAATCAAATCCACATGGTAAATACTGCAATTCCTTCCTCTGTGTTGTATCCAATATTAAAAAACCTGGTGTTGCCTAGCAACCAGCATGGAGGGATATGAAAGCTTTTGAGGCAATGGCAAACATGGAAACCACCCAGATTATTACAGCAGCCAGCAAATCAGACATGTTTAATTTCTTATAGTAGACTTAGTAGACTAGGTTTTTGTTCTGCAGAGAAAAATAAGAGTGTTGAATTACGTCAAAGACAAACCCTAAATTAATAAAGCTTTGATGCATCTTAATTTCACAGTGGGTTTAGATTCACACTTCTGTGAATAAATATTCTATCAGTTTAATTATGGGCACCTACATAATCTTGCCACAAAATAAATTATTTAACCTTTGCGACCTTTCCTTAGAATTTTAAGTTACAATTTGACCACAAACATCAGCCTTGTGGTTTTATGGTCTGTGGGATTTTGGGAAATGTAAAGATTTTTCCTAATGTTTTGCACAATTCCTTCTTAAGTATTTAGTAATAATCAGTCAACAGTACCAGCCTTAAGTGTAAATCAAACAACAGTATGTTTCTGAAGCCAACTGGAATACCTGTTGCACATTAACTGGACTGTCAGCCCACAGTCTAATTAATGAAACAATTAAAGATTCTACTTTCTACGTCTTTCCCTAGATACTCTATTCCTTGTGTGAAGGTTTTAGATATAAATGGATAAATGTAAAAAGGCAAAAAAAAAAAATCAATCTTTAAAGGACCCATGAAACTAGACTTTTGCTACAGAACATATTGGGAGTATTTTAATGTCAAATTGCATTTTTGGAAATTTTAACTGCATTGTCTTACAATATATGCCTCTAAACATCTTGGGAAGATATAACACCAGCATGAAAGTAAGGCAAACCTTTAAGCCTTTAATATCAAAGCAGGTGTTTGCAGCGAAACATCTTACATGGATCCACACAAAAATGTGTTGATGAAGAATTGGCCTAACCCTCACTGACAGGAAAACATTAAGAAAATTTCCAATTACAAATATGTAAGCACACACATGCCAGTAATTTTCTTTTGGTTATGAGGACGTGAAACCCTTCCAACAAACATCATACACTTAAATTACATAAGATACATAGAATTCATAATCATGTGACACACACCCAATTAGCTTTAATCACTGGATGCTTTAAAAATCTTTTATTGACAAAAAATCATAAACTTCTAAAATACATCTTATAATATTCAAAATACAGCATATTAAATAAGCAGTGGTCTAACATTTGGAAGTCTGAAATAAAGAGCATACGATATAGAAATGTATTTAACAGTGATTTCTCAGGATTTGGGTGGTTTGACATCATTACCTTCAGTTTTCTCAGGGCAATTTGATCTTTAGCAGGTTAGGTTAGCTAACCATTTTCGAGGTTTAGATCAATAGAAAATCAAACCAAAGATCCTGTATCTCAAATACCCTGTTTTTTGTTATCTAGACTCCTATTTGGACTCTTTTTCTTGATCCAGCAGAGCTGATCTGATGCCCAGCTTCTGAAGTTCCTCTACTAGGTCTCCACTCTGATGCATCTGAAGAAGAATGTCACAGCCCCCAACAAACTCTCCATTAAAGAAAACCTGTGGAATTGTTGGCCAGTTGGAGAAAGTTTTTATTCCTGAATTAAAAGAAAATACATGTAAGTGAAATATAACATTTTGTATGGTTGTTATACATAACTATGAAAGCATTTCTGTGTGGCAACAATCTTCATTTGTCTTTCAATTGTCTTTCTCTTTGGCATGTAGGCTTTACAATGTGGGAACTACTAAACTTGGTCATCCGAGGTTAACACCTCTTTCCTTCTTACGTACAAGACTGATAAAAACAATCAGGGCTGTCAGGACTCGTACTACTGTTGTTAACTCACATTTTCAGCAGTGTCCGAAATACCACCAACAAACACCATCCATAAACATGATCGAACGTGACGTCCAAAATTTAAGACTTAACCTACAACCACAAAGCAATGTGGACAATGTCCTCAAAATACCCACTGACCTTGTCTAATATCCTGATCATCCAACACATTGTATGAAGCATAATTGTCGACTCCATGCATTCTGAGGATCTGAACCACTGCGTTGCTAAAGCCGCACATAGGTTGTGCGGGGGTGCCCTTTATAAACACGACCACTTTGTCCTTCTTCACCATCTCCTCTAAATTCTTCTGGACTGTTGATGAGCACATGAGTCGGGCCCAACCAGACAGCAGCTCTCCATTCCTCTGATTTGTCTTCATTGCAGCGCTATACTGCCATGCTCCTGATCGAAGACACCGAGCTGTCGATCGGAAAATACTGTTCATCATTTAAGTTTGAAGGGTTTAGATTACAAGATGTTTAGATGCGTTTGCCACTTCCCCTTACATACGACACCAAACCCTGCTGTAGTACTACTCCAGTAATCGTAAGCTCCGCCCCATTGACTGTATAACGCTAAGTGATTAAAATCTATTGGGTCTTTGGTTTTTCTTAACCTTGCGATTGGTTAAAAAGTCCGTCAATCAAAAACACAGAAACATTTTTAGAATTGGTCTTTAACATTTTTTTTTATAGAAATCGGTTATGTAAATGTTTAAAAAGCGTATTTACTATCACAGGTAAATCATTCATTACTGTAGTTTATAAATATACGCGCTTGTCTTGTGTGACGTAAGTAGTGGAGGCGTTTGCATCCGGTTCTAATGTTTCCTTCCGGTATGTAGATATCGTATTTAATGCGTGTTGTAGATCTTTGGGTAGGTGCTGTTTGTTTCTCTGGAGAGTCAACAAAAAGTAAGTGCAACAGCAATGTATATTTTTTTATACAAGTATTAATTGCTTTCAAAAGCAATGCAGTCTTGCTGTGTGGTCTCCTATGTCTGCAGTGACTGGAGATTCAGTGAGACTGCAGAGATCAAACAGAAGGAGCAAAAGGCGTTACTTCCGCAGTCTCTGAAGTTTTACGTGCGATATTCTTTCAACAATTTTGATGTCGTCCTGTTTCCACGGCGGTGATGGTTGGCAATGTACCGTTACCAATCTAAAAACAGGAAAAACAAATCAGTGGCAATAAGATATTGTCTGGCAGGAGAAGCGCGCTGCCCAGATACTTTCATTTGCTACAATTTATTATTTGTAATGAATAAGAAAAGGCATTTTTTTTTCAAATTTTCAGATTAACATGTTTCTTTTTCTGTAGGTTGAGACATTGAACTGGACAATTGGACCAGCCTAATAATGAAAACATTTCTATTGGGTTTAACAAAATTCTTTGGTATAGCATAATTTACAAACTGCAAATATGGCCTTTATTCAGTAAAATATACATTTACTTCAAAACGTACATTTACTCTTAAATTGGTAATCTGTTGGGAAGGCAGAATGTTTTATGTTGATCTGTTATCAGAAGTAGTTTAAAAATGTCAAGCCAGATGCAGAGAGGCGTCCAACAACATCCTGCTAGTAGGCCACATCATGTGGTTGTGTTTGAAGGAGTATGTTTTATTTTGATAAAGTAGCTTTTGCATTTGAATTGTGGACACTTTTTAAGTGTAAACTGTTGATTAAACAAATGGATGCCACCTTTTAAACAAGTTGTTCTCTCACAGCTTCACCATATATACCATAGCCTATTTTTATGCATAAATTTATGCATTTATGAAGTGTAACATGATAAATGATAAAATGGCCTGTTGCCTAAAACATGTTTGTAATGCCTTCTGGATAAAGTGTAACATCAAGTGTTGATGTTAATGTGGAAGTTGTGATTAAAATATTTCAAATAAAGTTTGATTCATGGCACACCTATTCACACTATTTATTGTTTGCACAAAATGTTCTACTCTTAAATAATTACTTAAGCATATTGTAAACATCTGACAATCATTTCCTCATGTATGTCACTTGCCATGAAATTGCTAATTATTCACACCTGCTGTGACTCATTAAAATTCACGCTGTCTTCATGAAACAACAGTGTGTAATTTATAGGATTATATATATATTAGTAATTTATAGCTCAAAACTTGTTGAAAACCAATTATAAAATTATGGGAGGTAATTGCTAGTTTTGACTATTCAGCTTCAGCAGAATGTTCAAGATATACAGTTCTCTGAATATTGGGACAAACCATAGGCTGAATCAGTTAGTTGTGATATATTATCTAAAGTCTCTTATAAGCTATACCTTACATTACTTCCGACACTAGTCAGGAAGATTCACAGCTTTTGACCTCTATATATTTTGAATAACAAAGCTTCAATACTCAATCAAGTGTCCAGCACACACTCTGCCTGTCCTGAACACTTTTGTCCAACAAAAGGTTGCATTTGGTCATATGAATGATTTCTATGAATGAACTCCGCTGGAGGGCAGTGTGACTCATTAGCAACAAAAGTATGAGTTAAGCCTAAGAGATGATAGGGAACATACTTGCAGCACACTTGAATTTCACAGAAATGAAATACATCCATGTGTAATTTTTGTAAGTCAGAGAGGCACTTAGTGATAATAGATGTAATGATGAAGGTTGGTTATGTCAAAGATTAAGACAAACACACTGAGCAAACAAAGGTAACTGGCCCAGATAACTGTCCCCATTATTTTTAAGGCCTCCACCATTGTGCCAGTACTAACGTTCTACGGCACACCCCTCTGCTCTAACTCATCTGGACAGTCATAAATCACAATGCTGTTCCTTCAGTTCTGCATTAACTATAATCCCACAATAAATGTGTTTATGGACTATAATGTATATATAGATATATAATGTTTAAATAAAGAAAGACCTTAGTAAGGTCTACTGAGCAATAAAAGAGCAACTATTATAATCCTTAATTCCTAATTCTTTTTACATCCAGCAATAAGTAGCCTTTAGGTTTAAGCTAAAATGTCTAAATAACTCTTACTACAGCAGCAAATAATTCTAAGGATGCATGTGTTTGTTTAAAAGTCAGGGTTGCTAGTATTCTAACATCTCACATGTAAAACGATACAAAAAGGAATTTATTTGGTTTGTTGGCTGTTCTTACAGAGGATTACCTTTCTTGCTTAGACTGTATTTTGCCCGTGTGATGATTGCAAGGACATCCTGTCACCTCACACAATTTTTCTGCTTTTCAATGTCACAGAACCATCTATGGAGCCTCCTGTTTATTAAAGACCTGAAGATCACTCTCCTTCTATATTATTTATGAACATGCTGCTAAACGCAAACCATATCATAAAAAGGATCCTCCCAAAAATCTGGTGAAACATAAAACAGGGTCAGTCCTGTTAATTAAGCAAAGATATTTGATACAAAAAATGACTCTGATACATGTAACCTCATAGGAAATGAGATGTGTTGATGAAGTGACATTGGGGGTTCAACCTTGGGAGACTGTATGCTATTTGAGCTTACATATAAAACAGCAATACAAATTGGCCATTAAAAAATAAAGGCGAATATGAACTGGTGAGTGGAGTTTGCATGCAAATGGCACCACTCATTTAAGTTTGTGCCGGGGAACAAAGACGTGCCTGGTGGTAAGTTTAATGTTGTGGCAGGAGGCACACAATTTCTCATTCCCTCCATCAAGGAATTGACAATAGACAATAGACAATTTTTTTCTGGTTTTGCACAAGAAAAGTGAAACAGGAGTTTGAGTGTAAGCTACATAAAACACAGTAAATTGCTCAATTTGTTAGAACCTGCTTCCCTCTTGGTCAGTATGACACTCATTCACAGATATCCAGCAGTCTGGGTTACAGCAAGTTGCAGCTGCAACAGGTCAGTGAAAGTTATAAGCACTTGCTTCACAGACTATTGGCTATTCACAAAATAGACAATAGACAATTTTTTTCTGGTTTTGCACAAGAAAAGTGAAACAGGAGTTTGAGTGTAAGCTACATAAAACACAGTAAATTGCTCAATTTGTTAGAACCTGCTTCCCTCTTGGTCAGTATGACACTCATTCACAGATATCCAGCAGTCTGGGTTACAGCAAGTTGCAGCTGCAACAGGTCAGTGAAAGTTATAAGCACTTGCTTCACAGACTTAGCTACAGCTTGGATGCTATGCAGCTGTGGCCCTCAGTAAAGGCTTCAAAGGGGCTGACAAATTCCTTAAAGATATTTCATCACTACTATAGCAGTCAAGCCTCTAGCGTTGCTTTCTCCAAACCTGGCATTGCAGCCCAGGAGATTAAGAAGATCATTGCCAAGAAAACCCAAACAAAACAGTATATGGTGAAGGACAGGGATTCATATTTGGTGATGCTGCAGATAAATTGCATGTATATGAGAGGTAGTAGAAATATATAACACTTATTCATTTAAATTCTGTAGTTAGTGATGCGAATGACACACAGTGAAGGAAACACCACCACCACTAGAGTCAAGGCTCTGCCCCTGGAGTACAGAAAGAAAAGAAAAGACATAAACAACAAACACTCAAAACAAAGAAACTTCTACCAGACACTATAATTCACATGAAATGTGAATAATACAAAAATAGACAACTTTTTTTAAAAAAAGATAATTTAATCAAGAACAAAGTACATTAAAAGCTAAATCAATTAATGAAAAAGGGATTAAAGTCCAACACAGGAAACATAATAGCCAGACAGAAAGCGGCACACCATCCACTAGTAAACAATGTTGGGTCTTCAAAAGGTATCTAAAAGCATAGAGCAGAAGGTTACACTGTTAGTTTATTCTCTCTCTTCGCCCAAATCACAGAACGTTACCAATACATTGCTAAATAAAAAATTAAAGCCAAAACTATCCGCTACAGGCTATGTTAACTTCTTAAAAGATTTAAACACATTAACCTGTCTTATACATATATTTTTTTACAAAACATTAATTATAAACATTACCTAACCATGCATTCTAAACCACATAAAATGCTAGCATCCAATTCCACCAAATACGCACACCAAGTTGGAAGGGCACCGAGCTCTGAGTTTTCCCAAACCCAGAGCCCTCCCCCGTTCTTGACTGAGGTGAATAACAGCCAAGAGTGCAAGAGTGCAGCGATGACATGGTGAGGTGAAACTTTCATAAGACATAGCTTTATAAGGGACAGCTTTATACACTCACATCTATGTGATAACTGGGATTACATGACCATGCTCTGACCATGTTGGATCTCTGCCAGACACTGTTGTGACCTTTTATGTTGCTTATTGTAGTTACAAATTTCTAGATATGGTTAAATGCTTTGGTGGTTGAATTAGCCTTATGGTTTCTGTTTCTGGATTACTTCCATTACTTAGGTGCCATGTAAATAAACAGCAGGCATGATTTACAATATGTCATGCAATGAAATCGTCTGCATTACAATACCAGAAATCATCAACAATCATAGTAATAAAAGTTAAAATTATATCAAATAAGGATGTGTGTGGAAAACAAAGTTTTTGGATAATAGATATCAGTCAGAAAACACTGCTAATATTGGGACAAATAATTTTATAATAATTTTATTCACTTAAGATTCAGCTCTCTCCCAGACCAATGAATGAAATGATAAACAAATCATAGCTGTACGGCCATGTGTTCAAAGTATATAATAATATTGGGTGTGGATTTGTGTCCCACATTAGGGCAATCCACCCTACCATGTCCTCCATAAATCCAACACAGCGAGTTGAATCATATTTGCTTTAACTAGAAGAATGTTATTTAAAGAACATATAATATATCTGTTTAGCTACAGTTTAGCTAAAGACCTTTTTGCATTTATTATGCTGTACATCTCTCAGAAATACACTGTAGATCTGAGTTTTCCCAGTCACCATGGGGTGGCAGTGTTGTTTTTGTTAAAGCTCGACCATACGAAAGAACGCGAAACGGAAAACAAGGTGGTTTCTCAGTGCAGCAGATGTTAATTTTCTGTCAGTTGGCCATTAAGTGCCAAGCAAAGCAGCCAGGCCTCCCAATTCACTGACCATTTAACACTACTAATGACTTTCATGCTCAGTAAGGCCACACAATACTGCTGCACTCATTAAGAAACAAACATTTAACACTAAATCTACAAAATGGGACACATGTCTACAGACAAGGAAGTAAATAATTTCCAGCACAGGCAGTGCAATGATGTCGAGGACAGTGCCGAGGGCAGGGGCGGATGGCAGCACAGTTAATTGAAACTAAATGGGTTCTGGGGCACAGCACAGGCTGCTGGCAGTCAGATGCACAGACAGTTGATAAAGGTGATTATGGACATCATATGGGCACAAACCACAAAGTAATTCCAAAATGCTTGTATTTATGAATTGTACACCATTAAAAATATAAAAACAATGAAATATGTTGGTCACATCTACATAGGGGGCACTTTCTAGGACTGGAGTATACATGCCAGAAACCTGTTAAGTTACAGGGCTGCAAATTAAGGCTAAATTAAGATGTCACTTAGAACTAGCTATTTGGGATTAAATGTTGCATTCTTTATAACAAAAAAGGAAAATGTATTATTATTATTATTATAGTTAATAATAATATTAATAATAATAATTAGGGTTCTAAGTCTTAATTAGTCCTCTTAGTCTTTCGTTAGTCTTGTTCTCTTTCTTCTGCTCTTGAGTCCAACAAGATCATTGTGTCAGGAAGATTATTGGTATGTCACACATATGGAAATGGGGAAATAAAAGACATTAGATTATTTGCACTTAATGAATGGTTATTTGGGTAATAAACAAAAAATGCTCTTTATAAATAATTGGAACCTTTTCTGAAAGCAACCTAGGCCAAGGGGACCTCATATTGGACAACGTCACCAAGACCCTACACACAATTTGACTAGAATGTCCAACCTTTTACCAGCCATTGGTGTTCATCTTAATTAATTAATAATAACGTGTAGTCAAATCTATAGAAAGGTGTCTCCGAATCGTGAGATAAATACATATAATACATTTGCTTAAAGACCAAGAAACATCTGATAGATTAAACTAGAACATTGTGTTAATTTTGACATCAACTAAGCATGCCACTGGGACAGCTGTCTAAAGGTTAAATCTGTAGAGGAAGCAGAATACAACTCTACCCATGTCCTGCTCTAGCGAGGACCATGACCCACCATAGCAAAAATAAGGGTTCTACTCTGCACACAACCCAGAGGAACAACAGTTCAGAGGACTAATTCAAAATTTGGCCTGGTAAGGTTATGACCTGAAGGGGCACTCTTCTGTGATAGTTATTACTAAAAAGTCCACATCTCCTGGAACACAGATTCCTGTACATACCAGGGGTGTAGATTATTTCCTAAATGTTTAAGCCCTTAAAAAATTGTATCCCACAATAACTTAAATTAAACCTTTTATCCATAACTTTTAAAATTATGCCCAATATGAGCTCCAATGATCTCAGTAGGCAAAAATTTGGGGTATCAGTGCTACAGAACTGCGAAGTCTAGTGTTCCATGCGACCTATTCCATGCGTTCATTTCTGTGTTAGCTATCTTGTGTATGACCTGGACTGCCTCTCATTTTGTGATTGTTATCTGCCTGCCTCTTGTGACCTTTGCATTGTTTTGGATTACTCTCTGTGTTTGCCGCCTGCCCTGACTATTGCCTGTCTACTGTTTACTCGCTTGGATTGTCTATGTTGCATCTGTGTGCCCCTGTGTATACTTCGCCTGTTGTACGCTGACATTGTAAATAAAGAAGTGCACATGGATCCCAATAGCATTGATCCTTCATTACAAAGATATAAAGTATCGAATTACATTAATTTTCTTCTCTTAAACAGAGATTCAACTTATTGGACCACAAACCTCTAAATAGAAGTTTTTGAAAACAAATTTAATCTAAAAGGAAATACTATCATTGCAAGTAACAGCCCAAATCTTGGGCATTATATTAGAGAGCAATTTTCTTATAAAAATCATAATCTTAAATCTCATATTTCAAGTGCCTAAAAACAGCCTTCTTCCACAATAGAAATCTTAAGCATCCTAAGATAAATTCAGATGACCTAACAATGTGTAACAAAAAGATACCAACCATTGCCAGGGTTTGGTATGAGCAGTACTTGTACTATCAATTCAATATTTTAATTCACACACTTGCCTGACAATGAACACCTTTCAATTTGTGTCAAACAGCTATAAAATTATATGTATTGTGAAAAGTTTTATATGTGAATTAAATTTGCATATGGTTTGTTTTATATCATTTAAAAACCCCACATAGACATTGTTAAGGTACTTTTGAAATCGGAAAAATCTATCTAATAAAATAAATGAAACCTTAACCTTCAAAACAAGATTCAAAACTATTGGTTGTGAACACAGTGCAACAAGGAAGCTGATTGGCCAATACCATGTCATGCTCATGTCTAATAGTAACAGGTGCATCTATCAGTGTGAGAGAGAGTTTCTTTGTGTGTGTGAGTCGCAAATATGGCTTCTTCCCAAGTTGATAAAAAAAGAGTTTTAAAACAGTATGCACTGAATCATTTGTGTTGGATGCAGTTTATACAAGGACATCAAGGAAAGACCTCAATGTGCTGATCAACTTTGAGACGCTACTGGCAGGACAAAGGGGTCTAGATCCCCTAGTAACTACAAACAGTTTATTAGAACGCTGTCAACTTGCAATATATATTTTATATTGTAAGAATTTAGAATCTGATGTGCTAAGCAGTCATATTCAATAGCATATTATGGATATGAATTAGCATGACTGTTGAATTGTTTTTTCTTTAATGTTTTGTGAGTTTACTAGCTCACTAAGTTTGTAGTTAATAACGCTAATGTATGTATGTATTTTAATCGTATTTATATGGTTTGTTTGTATATGTTATTAAGCTAAACATCTGGTTGGTTAAACATCTGATTGACTAAACATCGAAATCAACTAAACATCGAACAACAAACTGAATAACAGAGTTTTGGAAGTCATTGTTCGAAGGATCTTCAATAAGTTGTATCAGAAACAAGAACTGGATGTTTTGAGTTATTTTCATGCACGTTTCATTGTTGAGGAAAGCCTTTTTTAAGTTTGGGTTAACATTGAGGCAGAAGTCCTGAAATAACTTGACAGCCACAGGGGGTCTTTAAAGTGACAATAAAATATTGTAAAAGTTACTTTAAATATATTGACTTGACACAAAGAAGGGATATTAAATGTAGATATGTGTTTATCGCCAGTAAAGCACATGAAGCTGTCCAAAAAAATTAAACATGTTGAATCAAATCACAAATGCTCATTGATACAGCACAGGTCTGTTTATAATACATACATTTAGATCTATGAAGACTTTGTTCAAGTCCTCAAGTTTTCTTTTCAGATTTTTCTAACTGACTAACTATATCATTTTTACTTATGATTTGTCTGTTTATCAAAACAACACAATAGAACACTGATTTGCTCTTTAGTGACAAGATAGTAGATAGCCTAATCTTTATTAATTGAGGAAAGGTCACACAGATGAATATCAATTGCAAACAAAACTGGAAAACAACATGAGTATGAATCCACAGATAAATTAAATGTAACTTTAATGTAAACACAGTCTATTCTCTTTTGCAAAAGACCAATGGAGCAGATGATGGAGAAACTAGGAAGTCAAAAACAGTCCAACAGGTAAATGAGCTCATCAGGAGTAAGGGCGTTGAGAGGTAAACATCAACGAGACCAGACTAAACTGAAGTGCCAAAGTGATGCAAAATGTGGATATTTAAACTTCAATGCATTTGCCAAATTATGTGCAAAATATTTTTGCACAGAGAGACACTTCAGTAGCCTTTATGATAGCGCTAGCCAGATTATAATAACTTTATATTTGTATAACATCTTTACTGATTTTCTTTTTACAATTTACAATATACAATTGATTTAATCTTACAAATTTATTAGATTATCTTTATCTCTTCGTTATCTAATAATATTTTAATAGTGTCAACCTGTCACGGGTCCATCCTCTGCAGCAGACCTCTCACCTGGATTCACACGTTCACCATCACCAGAATATTAAAAACTCCACTTCCCAGCATCCCTCACTACAGTCGGCTTCTTGTTTTCACCTGTTCTCCATTTTGCAATCACGCTGATCACAGACTCACCTGCTCACCATTTGGACTCACCTATTTATTTCCAGTTCTCTGTTCAGTCTTTGTCAAGTCTCGTTGTTGTACGCACGTTTTTGACCCATCAGGTTTTTCATGGATGTTTACTGTCAGTTTGTTCTTGGAAGTTTTGTTGTTGGATTTTACCCATTAAAACCCCCATTAACTTTCCTCTATCTCCTCTTGTGTATTCCTGCATCATTCACCAGCACCAGATCTAACAGAACCAAGTATTATTGGTTTGTATTTGTGTCTTTAAGCGTTGTACCTCATTCATCCTGTGAAATATCTCTATTGTAATCTTGTATCCACACTTTTATTTATTTTCTGAATTTATGATTGTACTAGTATATTAAACAAATGGGTAAACCATCCATTAATGAAACAATTGTACGTAGAAAAGTTTCAATGCAGACATTGGGAGAAGTTGCACTGAAGTCTTTAGGCATGTAAAAAAAACATGGATATTCTATAAAAATGTAATCTAACAATGACTATATTTAAACTTATCTTAACATCTGAAACAAACATAAATGGTGTGGGTGTAAAAGAGCAGTAATGCTTATGCACAATGAAGATAATTATAAATCTGTAGTTTCACATTCCTTGTCATTATTACAGTAACCCATCCCTTAGATCTGAGCCAATGGCTTGTCAGTGCCTCTATCACCATCTGTTATCTCAGGTTACTTGACATGCAAGGTTAAGTATGCAAGGTCAAGACATGTTCAGATAAATCTGATTTAGCATCTCAAATCATCTCAATTTTTTTAAAATTAGGTCAAAGGTTCAGGTTCAGGTTCATCTGTTGTGTATACATTCTCAATAATTGTTAGTTTTTTTTAAACCTTTTATTTAGCTTTTAACAAAAAAATTGTATTTCACATTAATTGAATGTCTCACCTGTATTACATACCATCCATTAACTGTAGCATAGAAAACATAAATTGTTATAAAGGCTTTTTGCATTAGTGTATGGACAAAACAAACCAATGTCAAAGTACGCCTTGCCTTGTACGTGTTGCCTTGCGTTACCCCACATTGGGGTAAAAAAAAATTCATAACATCGGACAGACTATAGCTGACAACTCAACACAACTCTCCCACACCAGCAGGTGGCAGTAGTCTTTATTTGGCATTCAAACAAGAAACCAGACAAGCAAGATAGCTGTAATTACTAACATTATACTTCTTTCACCATCTCTTTTTAAAAAAAAAGTGAACTCTCATTGCTTAACATTTGTCACTAAATCAGAATTAATGTTAAAATATAAATCATTATTATAAGTAAAATAAATCTTTTTTTTAAACAAAAAGTTATAATACTCCTGTTCTATAAACCTATATCCTGAAAGTTGGAATGGCATATCTTGACTATTATGATACCTGTCATCGGTAATGTTAATGGACTAAATGATTTATGGTCATGGATAAAAGTACCTTCCCTTTTTATAGGCTGTCTAGATACATAACCTTTATTAAGATAAATATGAGCCTTTGCATACAATGACAAAGCATACACCAGAAATCCTTCTTAAACAGGAGGAAAAGCCAGCTTATGTTTTATTTTAAATGCTTCTGAACCTGATCTTTTCAACTGGCTTTCAAACCTTTTAACAGCAAGACTCCCTTCACCAACTACAGCTTTGAAGGTCCACCAGCTAGACCAACATCAAACCAACGCAAACATATTTCACAGCCTATCACAATCCACAAAAGCTAAGGTACATAGTTAATGGCTGATAAGATGAACTGAAGAATGCTTACCTGGCCAAGATGAAGATGGCCTCATGTGGATCTATCGCTGCTGTCTAGTTTGAGTTATACGCTGAGTCAAGCACACCATGAAAGCAGCATTTCAATCAGAGCAAATTGATTTTGTCCGTTTGAATCAGGCTGTGCACGAAAGTCCATTCATGATGAACCCAGAAGACAACAATGGTATGTGTGACCAAAGACACCATTAACCTAGACTACTTTCAACTTATCTCCCCTGTGTTTCTCTTGAATGTTTACATGTGCATGAGCAGTGCAGAGAAGTTGGAGCAGTTGTGTAAGCTGACTAAGGTGATGAGTAGGTTTTCTGTCATATTATACATAAATGAAAAAAGTGTGACATGTTTTTGTCAGTTATGGTTACCCATAACCAAAATGTGACCTCTGCATTTATTCCATCCTTCGTTAGGAGTGAACACACATTGAAAGTCACACACACACACACACACACACACACACACACACACACACACACACACACACACACACACACACACACACACACACACACACACACACACACACACACACACACACACACACACACACACACACACACATGCAGGGTCTACTGAGAAAGCCTGTAAATCTTCTAACCTTTTGAGCAATGTAAGAACTAACAGTAGAGCCGCCATAAGAGTTAGGAACTTATATAAGGCTAGAAGGGTATTAACGTTTCCCCATAGCATAAAGCTTGATGCAATGTTAGGAAGTATCATCAAAAGTGAATGTCTCAGGTTACATATGTAACATGGTTCCCTGCAATGGGGGAATGAGACACTACGTCACCTGCACAGCTTTCCTTCAGACACAGAATCTGATGATGTACTTTGCAGGTTCCTTTTAAAGGCTTTTACACATGTTTAGACGCCTGAAGCATTCACCACACCATCAAGCTTAACGTCTCATTCCCTGTCTCATGGAACTGGGTTACAAATGTAACCTGACACGTTTCTGCTACTCAATGCATCTAAACTGAGTTTTAGTTTAAATGCTCAGGATTATGCAATCACTTCATTTACATTGAGCAAAGGGAAATTCAACAAAATCGTAGTTGTATTTTTACACTTTCTATTAATTGTTGCATACATACGGGATTCAAGTAGTTGTGCAGACCCCTGTGTCTGAAGTAAAATTATAGCACAATAGATATATTGCAGATCAGACCAGGTCATCCCATCTGGCAACTATTTCTATAAAAAACCAAGCACAACAGATGTGCACCACCAAGGGATCATTTCCTCAAAGTTATTTATTCATTTCTCTTTAAAAGCCAATTAAACGCTTGGCTTAGTCCATCTTTGCCATGTCTCTGAAGACCTTTTCACAGGAGTTGCAGGAAAGTGGAGGCAAAGAGAGACATGATTATTTCCAGGTAAACAGAGGCAGAAGATCAGTATGTATGCAAAAAGAAAAACTAACAATTGTTTTTGCTTTGACTATTATTAAAGATAAATATTCTATAAATATTTACATTTAGGTACATTAACATTTCTTTAAATGACAGATGCTTTATTCAAAGCAACCTGCATTGAATTCAATATATACTTTTTTTTAATACTTGCATTCCCTGGGATCAAACCCACAACCTTTGCATTGATAACACAACACTCTACTAGTTGCGCTACAGGAATGTTAACTCACATGTTAATATATCAATGGGAGTTGATATATTTAAGTTGGGTTAAAATTGTATTTCACTCTGCAGCTGGGTCTAAGAGGACCTTCTGTCTCCTCTAGATTTTTGTAGAGAAGCACAGACTGCCACACATACCTTCTGAATGTGAGGAGCATTTTGGAGCTTCATAATTTTAAACACTGCCATTTTAAAAAATGGGTGGAGCAGATGTACTTGTTATATTGCATGGTATGGAACTAATCTACTCGCAGTCTTTTTGTCTTAATTTCTGATCAGCAGATCAGATTTAGAGCATTGGTAAAAAAAACATTTCAGGGAGCAAAGTTTGTGTAGTAACTTTTGTAGTTTCTATTAGTAATACAACTTTGTCCTTCCAGGCCCAAAATATCCAGGCTTTGTTTAACAGGGAATCCATTTTGTCTACCCAAAATTGATCCAAAAATTGCCTAAATCTTGTGTAGCTTTGAAACAAATCATGACACAAAAGAAATACATTTATTGATACATACAGATGGACATCCATTTAAATAATTAAACTGTTCAGTTTTATTATCGCAGTTCAAAGATCTTTACAGGTCCACTGTAACCTGAGGCTTCTGTCCTGACATTTCATCCTACCCATCAGATTATCCTAGCAGACAGTATACACACATCAATACTGCCTTTTTCATGCCATTGAATATCCTGCCCATGTTTTTTTTACTACTTACACATAGACTTTTTCAGATAAAATTTTTCTCTGTTGTAGGAAAATTTGACAAGGTAGGACAACGGCAAAACACCGGCACCCAATCCAACACCTGTTCAGATCAATATTTTCTCATTCTATTACATGTTTTATTATTTTAAGTAATCCCAAATTGAATGAAAAAGACACATGGTTGTGATCAGAGTCAAATTTAAAAAAGCCTAATCCAAGTTTCTGTGTATGTGTAGTCAGGTAAGTGTCAGGGCACTTGCTGTTTCTATGGAAACCAGAGCTGCAAGTGATGTAATGACTTTACCAATAGAGAATGTTAACATGTTAACCTATGTCACACCACATTACATGTTGGGGTGACGGTGCCATTTTAGGATCTCTTAGGACTCTTTGTTGCTGATATTAAAATTAATATAGATATTTTTCATAGTATTGTTTGTAGGGAAGAGATTCTATTTTATTGCTTTGCATTTCATTGCAATATTTTCACTATAGTTTTAAGGAATTCTGTTTACAATGCATCAGATTACAAAGAAAACACTTTTACAATTTTGGGTTCTTAATCCAAAGGAGGAGTGCAATGAGCGATGGACTTTAGGTTAGGATACCAGTGTACTGTGCAAGAAATTGGTATTCCAGCTATGACATCTGCCATTTTGTTGCATTCAGTTTTTAGTTTCACCTTCATCTCTTTATTTTTAAATAGTTTCTCTTTATTTTCTCCACCATTTTTGATACACCTACACAGGTACATAGGGTGTATGTTAACCTCTTTCCTTTGACATGCAGTAAAAGTCTCAAGTTAACAAGATATCTGCATGCAAGTAAATTACAATTTCACTTACATTGGCACCGTTTTTGAATGATGGCTGTTCTGTTGTATGGTGAAGATGTAAACAGTGGCACTTGGGATTTATCACAATGCATCTACACTGACCTTTGAGGTTGATGTGTCATATTCTCAGTATCAAGTTTATAGTAGGAATCTCTGATACTCCAAGCCATAAAGTGATACTGCCCTGGGGTATGATTTCAGACCTCAACACAGACAATGAGCTCTAGAGGTGATTGATTGTCTCCAACAGGTGGTGATAACCCTAGCTAAAACTGATGCATGAAAATACAGAACAGGTGCATAGATTGTATCTAATGCTTGACTTTGCTTTCTCTGCCATCATGTATTGCTGATACCATCTAGAAGTGTAAGTTTTTATGAACAAGGAATTAGAGCTGTCTTTTCTTGGTCTGTGGTGCTTGCTGTGTGGTTGCCTTTTTACTTTTGTTATCTAGATACATGTTGCATCTATGCCAAAAGGGAGACACAGGGGTAAAGGTGAGGGTTTTACTGACATGTTCTTTCCTCTTCTTTTCCTTTTTTTGTAAAAATTAAACATACAAACATTATAATGTTGTAATGTACAGCTTGGTCTTGTGCTATTGGTGTAACAAAGTTGTAGAATAGTTTGTTTTTAAACTAAAACTTATGAATTACTGGACATTTACAATCTAGCATTGGACAAAAGTTGTGTGGACAAGTTACAAATAGCTTTTAAAGTATATATTTGGGCTTTTAAAGTATATATTTGGGAAAAATATGTTAAAATGTACCCTACATGTTTACTTAGAATACATAGATATCAACAGACATAGAATAAAAGTTACAGAACTGTAATTTAAATAGTTTGTTGTTATATGAAAAAATATTGTAGTTTACAAAAATCTACTCCTGAGCAGAAGTTTGGGAATAATGCTTAAATCAAATGACAGAGAAAAATGTATTATTTACTATTTTCCCTACATTTTACAGCCAACAGTTGGCCAAACAGAACTCTCCTTTCCACTAGATGTCGCAGTAACACCGGCAAATATCCCATCATCAACATAAGTTACTGTGAACTGTGACTGGTCATTTTTATATAACTGTGACAGTCTCCTGATCATTAACTGGATGATCCCTGTACAGCTAAAAGAAGGTCACACAAAGATTTCTTCCTAAAGTTCGGAATAAAGCTGTAAGGAGCTCAGTATAGATGTATTTAGTTCATAAATATTCATGTAAATGAAAGCATGAGGACACTGAGGTTTTTTTTTTTGCAAAATTGTGCAATGGACGGACCTTCCTAATAGGCGATTTAAGCGGTTGCATAAGGATCCGTGGCCACTAGAGGGCGCCATGTCATGTTTGCTTGTTGGTCATTTTTCCTGTCAGCTGTGTGTAAGCGTAAATTGTGCAGTGTCTATAAATAAAAAAAGATGGCACTGTAAGTCTGGCACAGAAAAGAGAAAAAGATTAAAAAAGATCAAGGAAAGAGTTTTGAATTCCCAAGTTTTTAAAACATTTATTTAAATGGTGATTGCGTCTTGTATTGTCTCTTATTGGTTTAAAAGAATACTTCACCTAAAAATGAAAACGGTCCCATAAATTACTCCCCCTCAAGGCATTCTAGGTGAATATGAATTTATTCCTTCATTTGAATGAAATCAGAGTTATATTAAATGTAATGGTATTCAATGGCACTCAAGGTTTAAAAGAAGATAAAAGTAATCCACATGACTCCAGGGGATTGATAAATATGCCCGAAGTGAAATAATGTGTTTGTAGAATGAAACAATCACTACTTTAAACAAATTTAGTGATTGAAGTGGCACATTTAAATGAAAACATATTAAATACAGCCATTTGTTATCAATTAAAAAATTAAACTAAAACAGTAGAGCCACCATATAGGTTTTTTTCTGGTACATCTGAAAAATATTTTGAGTTGTGGTCTGTCACTGTGTGTCCTTGAAATTACAATGTAGTCTTCACAGTCTTCTGGTTAGTCAGTTAGAATGACAGAGCACAGTCATTTCTCCAAGCCTGCAGAAATGCAGTTGATTCATTCACCCCCTGACCTCCAGTTTATCATCTCAACAAAGAAGAGAAGTGTCAGGAATGAGAATGCTCAGACTGCAGATTAAACTTAACCTTTTTATGTTTTCCTTCTCAAAACTCTAGATCTCTCTCTGTCTTAAAACATTTCTGCTGAAGAAAAATAAAAAAGCAGCCACTCTGGATTTCACCTTTCCCCCAGGTACCACATAATATAGCACATAACAATCACCTATCAGGGTTTATTGTCTGCTTGTTTATACATTACATTACACGTATTGACAATTGACCAGCTTATGCCATTTTACTTTTTTGCACAGCTTATCAGGATCTGATTCAAGAGATCAAGTGTATGATGGACTGCAATCTGATCTAAAGCACCCCAGGCTAAAAGCATCTGTTCGTTGAAATCACTTATTCCTCCCAAACTGAACTTTATTGGCATATGTATGTGTATATTCGAGAACCTGCAATCCGCACAGAAGCAGTGTATTATATTATAGCTATATATAGCACCAAAATAGTAGACTGAAATGATGTTTTTTTAGATTCAGACTTTTTAACCCTACAGTATGTTTTAATCATGGCAATTATGCACTTATTACCACCACATGGTAATACATTTAGAATTGGCATATAAGTATTTATATTATTTTCATACCACTTCACAACTTCTTTTATAGACAGAAACCCACATGCACACAAATGAACACAAATGTGCTGTAGGAGTGAACACAGGAACAGTAGGAGCAGATGTCATCCTACCCTGTTCACTTGTTTGATGTGTTCCTTCTGGTGTACTAAATGTACGTTTAAAGGAACACTGTGTGCACACGTCACCAAAAACTCTCCTTATTTGCAATCAACTGTGCTTTTTAAATGGTACTCCCTACGGTTTTTCCCCTTTAATATTGACTGTACAAGCACACAATCTTCTTTCTTGGAGAGAACTTAAACTAGAATTCTAGACAACAAATTTTTCGTGAAAAAGTTTGGAAATACAGGTAAATAATGACATTGTAACTACAGGGCTCTAAGATTTGAGATGTAATTTTTGTTGATGAGATGACTAAAAGTGGTGTTTCAAAAACCTTTCAGGCTTTCCTGCCTTAATTCTGTGTTTTTGTTGCTTTTGCTGCATATCACCTTTTGCCAAAAATTTCCATTCCACATCCTGCTGCAGCATCTTTTTGAGAGAGGGGGAGAGTGACGAAGATAACAATCTCACTTATATACGATCTTTGAACTCCAGTTGGAGGGTGGATTTGTATGTGGGTGAAATGTGTGTGACTGTGAGTGTGTAATGAAGTGCTAGGCCTGCAAAGTCGTGTTGTCAGGGAGAGGGTGAAGAAACTAACAGAGAGAGAGAAAGAGAAAATGTATGAATATCAGGGCAAGGAGAGAGAAAAACTGGCAGAGAAGAGTGGGTCTGTAATTTTGAATACTATTGCAGAATTGTCTGCACTCCAACGTTAAACAGATATTTACTGCCTCTGTGTCTTGTGTGGGTATTACTACACACTGGGAGCATGACATTTTTTGTTCATTTGTGTCTAAAATCAATTTACACTCCACATTTTGCCAAATCCCATTTGCTAGAAAAAACATACTTGGAGGAATCTTTAATCTCCAGTGAGAGACTCTTTATGCGCTATGTGATTGTGTATGTGTATTTTACTGACACCACATAAACACACCACATAAATTCATCTCTATTGTCCCGAGACATACAGAGATAAATCCATTCTACTATTTGATCACAGCAAATATAATATATGCGAACATTTGCTCATACCCATGATAATACATGGTGATACAAAAAACAATGATTGTTACATGTTCTTAAATTGTTGTGGTAGTGTTCCATGGTACTACTTTGTTGATTATTTGTTCCTATATTGTAAGGTGTTGAAGTAGGCTAAAAATACCCTACACTCAAAGGCCAGACATAAACATGGGCTATTTGGCTCAAGACAGAAGGAAACTGCCTAGCAATGCCCTAGCAAACAACCAGAGCATCTAAGCAAGTTTTGGGAGCATCTAAGCAAGTTTGCCAGGTCAAGCATTATGGCAACATTATGGTTTCTTGCCCTTTCTTCTTTAGAAAATGTGCACCAATGAACAGTTCTTCTTTAGAAAAAATTACAATCTTTTCTGAATAAATATATAAGATAATTACATCACTGCATAGTATTAGCTGCCTATAATTTGCAGTACAGCTGTAGATGTTTGAAGAGATGGCTCTCAAATTTAAGATTAAATGGAAAGGGTTCAGAGCTCAGGATTAGTCTAAAGCTGTAAGTAATGAAGTTGGCAGGAAATACAAGAGAGTTTTTCCCCTTTCAGCTCTCCTTTCCAAATGGAGACCACTGCAGCATCTGGCTGCATGCATCGTCAAATCTTAAAAAAGATGGCTAGCTACTTCAATCACAAACACACAGGAGATCTCATCATAGCACTTGTAACCTCACTTTTAACAAAGGAAGGTGTGGTAGGGCTGTCAGTCATTACACCATTCCATCCTGTTGAAATGTCTGTGGGCTTTGACACAATGCAAGGCCTTTGGCATAGGTAATTGTTCACACAGATGTGTATACTCTATCCAAAGCTCTAACTGCTGTCTGGTTAAATTTCTGTCAGTAGTGCTAAGATCTTACGACCATATGTGACAAAGACATGCATTATTCTGTCAGCTTTCTGTCCATTAGTCTATTTATCTGTGTCATTTGGAGAAACCTGCAATAAATTAAAATAAACTGTCTCTCTTTTGATGTATCTAGTCTTTTATTTTTGCCTCACCTAAAAATGAATATTTACTATTTTTTTCACCATTTTGAAGTCAAATTTACTTCACCCACATTATCTGACTCAAATTATAGCATTATTACCAATCCAGATAACAGATCAGTTAGGACATTTATCTATTATTTTCTTGCTCATAACTGTTTATTTAACCAAAAAAGTAACAAACCGTAGCTTTAAAGATACACCTTTTTTATAGTTAGAAAAATTGGCTATTTTGGACAATCGATATAAGAATTCTATGAGGGTTAATAATGACAACATTTTCAGAAATATGTTCCAAAATTCAGCACTTTTTGCTTCAATCAAAACTTGGTGATTTTTATGTCAGCAAGTCTAAAGGCTGACTTAGACTACAGGATTTTCAGGCTGATTTACTCTGATTTCCCCCTCCCTAAAACCCTAGAAAAAATTGAGTCCAGGACCTCAATCTGGTCTGATATTCTGTCCAGATTATCTGGTAACGTGTGTGTGAATGATAGACTTCATAAAATGACAGACCTTTTGAAATAGCAATCGTTGACTCACATGTCTGTTATTTGCTATCAGCAGAGATAGAGAAATGGGTGGCTGAAGAGCGGAAACAACACAATTGGCCATTTAACTTGAAAACATATCTTAACCAATCTGTTAAAGACAAGAGCAGAAAACAAGTCACCTAAAATCTTAAAGTGTGAGCACATTTTACAGAAGACAAGATTCTCTTTATGTGTGCTGCAACCAGTTTTTATAATCAGTTAGGATATTAAAATCCTGTAGTCTAAGGTCTTAAGATTTTATGAAACCGCTTAGCATGTACTAGTTTTTAAACATGTACTGTTAAGATTAGGATTTATGAGATTACAGAACCCAGCAACATCTGCCTATGATGGCTCTCTTTTTCTTATTACTTTGCATTTGTTAGATAACTAATAATTCCACATTGTTTGCTCAATTAGAGTTTTAGCAAGTTAAGCAGAATAAAGTATGTCAATGGTGCTGAGACTAACAAAACAGTCCAACATTTATCTGTATGTGTATGTATATTACAGTTTTATATTAATATGGGCCCCAAAATATTTTGGGGCAGTTTCACTACAGTATAGTTTGTATTATTATTTATTAATGAAGTGGTCTCAAACACTGTTACAATAGTGTTAATTGATTGGGATAATAAGGATTAAAATACATACATATATATATATATATATATATATATTGTGCATTCCTAATACATATTTGCATATACATATACACACTTCAGGAAACAACATTAATCAAGTTAAGAAAACATTTTTTCTTACGCAGAATTTTTTTTACAACTGAACAGATTACAACAGAAAAGATTTTTATATGTTTTTGATAATGTATGTAACAACCTCTTGTAACAAGATTGTCCTTGCAACTAAAAATATCAGAAATATAACACAGAGACTGTTGACAGAGATGTTTATGTGCTTGAAGCAATCAAGTATTGTTGAAGAGTGCGTGGGTGAATTGCGTTTGCATTTTGTAACATTTATTCTCAGATATAAAGCTTAAATGACAAATAATTACCCCCACAAACCAAGAAAATGAGGTATAGGTAATTTTGTGAAAAGTACCCAATGCTCAGTTCTCTCTGATTAAATATTCAGTTTAATTGCAAAATAATTGGGATGGCAGTGCTCTTGATCTTGGCACGTTTGAATTATTCATAGACGTAAACAAGCCTTTTGAAATGATTTAGGAGCAAAGCCCAATCATTCACTGACAGTAAAGACTCAAATAGGAATAGGTTACCATACGTAAGGGGCCCTTAGGGGCAGTTGTGGCCTAATGGTTATCGAGTCAAACTTGTAATCCGAAGGTTGTGGGATAAAGTCTCAGGTCCAACAGGGATTGTAGGTGGAGGGAGATACTCTGGATATTTATTCTGATGTGGCATTGGTTTGACTGGAATTACTCTCTGTCTTATCTGATGCTGGTTAACGGCAACATCTTTAACTTATTGATGTATTCAGCTGGGTCTCACAGAGAACAACAAAAGACCTTAAAAGACAGAATTTTTAATTCATAGTCATACGCAAGTATCCTATCTACTCATAAACTGTCATATAATAGTATTCACATAACTGTTACAACTCAAGATCTTACTTTGGGTTAAATACAATTAGTGTGTTAAAATAATTGAATTATTATTAGTACAATAATGTCTTTTAAATTTTAAATATAAAATATCTTTTTAAAAATATTTTAGATATCTCAGAACATACAGTGCATTCAAAAACAATTCAGACCCTCTTCATTTTAAACATTTTTGTATTTTGTTATGTTGCAGTCTGTTGCAGTCATACTACAGTTCTTTTCTCTTTAATCTACACTCAGTAGCCCATAATGTAAAAGTGAAGTGAAAACAGAAAATGAAAAATGTTGAAAAATGTTTGTAAATCAAAGGAAAATACTAAAATATTACATTTACATAAGTATTCAGACCCTTACTTAGCTGAAACAGTTTTGGCAGCTATTACACATCCATTGCAGCAAATTATGTCGTGTTGTTTAGAGGTTTTTTGGTGTTAATTTAACAGGGTTATTCTGGGATTGATTCACTTGCAATTTAAATCAGTGGTTGGAGTCTGTGTAAGAGTTGATGCTAAATGACAATCAGAGTAGATTCAATCCCTGATCTTTGCACATTATTTCCTTTTTGATTAATGGCCATGAACCATGAAATTCACAAAGACATCATGGTTACACTTGTTTCTGAACTAAGGCTAAGTGCTACTATCAACTAACCCAGAAAGACACCCGTGTCAAAAAAAGTGTTTTGCTAAACTTTATTCTAATATAGTTTCCTGGTCAGGTATGATATTAATTTTTCATATTTGTTCATATTATATATATGCTCATATATATATATAACAATATGAACAATATTTATATATGTGCATATTTAAAAACTTTATTGTTAAACAAAAGTTTGGTTTATTGTTAAACAAAATTGGGAAAATAAAAACTTCATTTTAAGGCTACATTAAATTAGTGCTAACAATAGTGAAAGCATTGAAGAAAGTCAACTTTAGAAGGTCACAATTAAGTGACTTAAGTGATTTAAACACAAACCAACGTTATCCTAAAGAAACCCCATCCTGCTTCCCTCAATGACTACCGCCCTGTAGCCTTGACCTCAGTAATGATGAAGTGCTTTGAGCGGCTGGTCAAAGACTTCATCATAACATCACTTCCAGTCACACTCACCCTCAACACTGGAACCCCCCAGGGCTGTGTTCTGAGCCCCCTGCTTGTACACATATGACTGTGTGGCCTATACAGGCTTTGTGTCAATGCACACAGAAAACAATATATGTGTTATGGGGTGACCCCGAATTATCGACGATTCGACCGTCAGAGACTGATTGGACTACCAATCTCTCAGTCGAATCTCCGCAGATGTGTTAGAAAATGAGGATCATGCCATTTTGGTTATACAGGGGTGCGCAATGTCTACGCTACCTACTGATTTCCCTTAGGGAACAGCCTATGACAAATGCAGTTAATAAAATGTGAAAAAAGGCTAATAAATATTTTTTAATAACGTGCGTGGTGCCTTAATTCATTTATAACCACCCCTTTGACTAATTTAAATGTCACCCTCCATGATCCGTGACCGACACAGCAGCATTTTGGCGGCAGAGATTATTTAACAATGCCGAAATCCAAAGTGTGGATGCATTTTGAAAGAGTTGAAGACAATTCGAAAAAACTTAAAGTTGTGCCAACACCTTATGTCCTACCAACTCAACAACTACAAATATGGCCCTTCACTTAAAACGGGTAAGTTTCAAAAAAAGATTTAGGGGAAAGACTAAAAGACTGACCTCTCGTTTTTATGTAATGGC